>JALNIF010004227.1:0-11254 GCA_026284005.1 Thecaphora frezii | reverse complement strand
TGCACTTCAGAGAGTATGTGGTGGTAGCAGAAGCAGGTGTACCTCAGGCAGTAAATGGTGGTAAGAGAGGAAATTGCAAAAAGTATAATGCTTTGATGCATTCTAATAAAGTACCTTTACATGCTGCTAATAATTGCATTTGATTCAAAAATGAGATAGTTGTCTCAAAATTACCCATCTGTAAGGTGTTTTGTTTTACCCTCTTAAAAGCATTTTTTGATGCGAAAATTGGATTTTTTTTTTTATTTTATTTTTTATTTTATTTTTTATTTTATTTTGGCATTTTGAGAGGGTGTACTGTAGTTGTTGGATCAATAGTTGTCGGGCGGATGCAGATCGGGTGGATGCAGATCGGGTTGGCTGGCCACTAGCGCCTGTCGGACGACGCCAGGCTCTGAAATCTTTTTGGCTCACCAACTGACTAAGGCTTGAACGCTGACGATGGAGTTAGTCTGACAGTCAAACCCATGGCGGCCACGGCATACAGTCACATCCACATCCACATCTATACATGCAATTAGAGTAACTGGTGTGACATCATGTGGCTTGCCTCGGTCGGTGTGGCCGTTGGTGGTTGTGGTAACTGAGAGCAGGGCAAATCAAGCATAGCGATACTGCCTACAGCCTACCAATTCAAGTCCTAGTAATGTGAATAGTCCGAGTGCGAATAGTACCATGGCGCGTGGTCCTCTCGGCCGTGACAGTCCAACCCCATGCGGCGGTTGCTGGTGAGCGGTGCGGCTAAGCGGGAGTCGGGAGCGTTGTTGGAGCCGAACAACCGGTAATCAGGTCGTAGTGAAGCATACATAGTCGACTAACTCTTACCAAGTGACATGGCCTTCCGTTGGCGCCACTTTGTCCCTTGTTCCTCGCTCCTCTGCCCTCCGCCTTCTCCCTCGACCTCGGCCGCCTCTGCCCACTTCCTCAACCCACCTCTCCAGCTTCTCTACGCCATCCCCGCCGCGGCCCGCGCGACGCCACGGCTGCAACCACCATGCCCGCCTCCTCCTCCTCCTCCTCCTCCTCCCCGTCTTCTGTCGCGGCGCGCGCCAACCTCCGCCAGGGCGGCTACCTACTCCCCTGGCTCCAGCTCCTCGTCACCTTTGACAATGTCCGCACCGCTGTCTTTCTCCTCGTCACGCTCAAGTACCTCGACCGCCTGCTGCGCCACCTCAAGGTCTACGGCCTCGTGACTACCCTGCACCAAGTCTACCGCGCCATCTCGGCTCGCGCCTTTGCGCTCCTCCTCAAGACGCCCGCCGCCAAGCGAAAGATGAAGCACGAGCTCGACCAGGCCATCCACCAAGTCGAGGCCAAGATCGCGCCGAGGCCGGATCATATCGAGGTCAACCGCCAGCTTCCCGTGTTGGGCAAGGACAACGAGTGGCTCCGCTCCGAGCTCGTCAAGCTGCAAAAGATGGAGGCCGGTGGCGTCGACGCCAACACTGTGGCGACCTCGTGGCAGACGCGCGACGGCCAATCGGTCTGGAAGGGCGGCAAGGTCTCGGGCGCCGTCTACCACGGCGGCGACGACCTCACCGAACTGCTGGGCGACACGATCAAGTCGTTCCTGCTCACCAACCCTCTCCATCCGGACGTCTTCCCAGGCGTTCGCAAGATGGAGGCCGAGGTGGTACAGATGGTGCTGCGCATGTACAACGCGCCCGAGACGGCGGTTGGCGCCACGTCGTCCGGCGGCACAGAATCCATCCTGCTCGCCTGCCTGGCGATGCGCGAGTGGGCGCGCCACACCAAGGGCATCACCGAGCCCGAGCTCATCGTGCCCGTCAGCGCCCACGCCGCCTTTGACAAGGCGGGCACCTACTTTGAGATCAAGATCCACCACATCCCCGTCGACCCTGTGACGCGCAAGGTCAAACTGGGCTGCGTCGCTCGTGCCATCAACCGCAACACGATCGGCCTGGTCGGATCGGCGCCCAACTTCCCGGACGGCATCATCGACGACATCCCATCGCTCGGCGTGCTGGCGCGCAAGCACAAGCTGCTGCTCCATGTCGACTGCTGCCTCGGCTCGTTCCTGGTACCTTTCCTGGAAAAGGCCGGCTTCGCATCGGAGCCGTTCGACTTCCGCGTCGACGGCGTTACGTCGATCTCGTGCGACACGCACAAGTACGGCTTCGGACCCAAGGGCCTCTCGACGATCCTCTACCGCTCCAACGAGCTGCGACGATTCCAGTACTACGTCAAGACCGACTGGCCGGGTGGCGTCTACGCGACGCCTACGCTGTCCGGCTCGCGACCAGGCAGCATCATCGCCGGCACCTGGACGGCCATGATGAAGCTGGGCGAGTCCGGCTACACACAGAGCTGCCGCGACATTGTCGGCGCCGCCAAGACGATTGCGCGGCGCATCGAGACCGAGGTACCGGACCTCATCGTGCTCGGCAAACCGCTCGTCAGCGTCGTCGCCTTTGCCTCGCGCGGCTCCGTCTCAATCTACGACGTCGGCGACGGCATGTCGGCCAAAGGGTGGCACATGAATGGCCTCAGCGGCGACATCCCCGCCATCCACCTCGCCGTCACGAGGCTCACGGTGCCCGTCATCGACGACTTTGTCCGGGACCTCAAGCAGGCTGTCGACCAGGCCAAGACAAAGGGCACCAAGACCAAGGACGGGAGCATGGCCGCCCTCTACGGCCTCGGTTCCGGCGTCAGCGCCGGCGTCGTCGTCGGAGAACTCGCCAGCCGATTCATTGATACCCTCTACCTCATCTGACCCGGAACACCTACTTCCACGCCCCGCTCCCTCTCGCACCTGAACCTTCTTGAGCTGCTCTTGGCTTTTCGTACTCCTTTACCTCGCCTCATCCCTCATTTCTCACTCATGTCCTTTGATAACGGCCATGTCGTCGTCGGTAGGAATAGACACCACTTGTCCGTACGGACGGACCTGCTTTTTCGATCCCTCACCACGTGTTGTCTGTGCACAGACCGACCAGACAAAAAGGAGGGCCGGCATCTCAGAGCCAACAATATGAATCTCAACACCATCGCTCAGCCCCACCCGGGCGCCCAAATGAGTTTCGGCATCGAACGGCGCCGCGCACACCTAACCTCGTTCCTGGCCTTCAAAGGGACCGGCGCGGCGCGCTGACACCCCTTCTGAAACAATTCCTTTAACGTTAGCAACGCAGCTCGTTGCGCCCTCGCATCAGCAACACACGCACCGCCACAGCCGTTCCTTGACGCCCAACGCCAACGACTAGCTCCAACCGCAGACCGAGCCACTGTTTCAACAAAACAAGATTCACCCAGACCACCGAAACGACATCCACTCAAAAGCAGAGGAACACTAGCCGCGGCTACTTTGAAAAGCATGACACCTATAGGGACTTCACTGGACGAGCAGGCTAGCGTTGGATAGCGACGCACAAGACACATCCCGGGGCCACTGCAGATGGACGATTCGTCATAAGAGCGGGGCAAATGTGGTGTCGAGCGGGAGAAAAGAGAGAGAGAGAGAGAGAGAGAGGTCCAAAAAAGCGGCTCTAGGGTGCAAGGAGAAGCGCAGCCGTCTCACCGGCGTAGTGGCGGCCAGCAGTCTAGGCGCAAGCGTCTACTGCTGCTTGCACTCCTGCTGCTGCGAACCGGCGCTGGCCGCAAGCTGCGAACCGGCGCTCGCGCCGAGCTGGGATCGGCGGGGCTGGTCCTCGTCATACTCGTCGTCGTCCTCTTCGTCGTCATCCTCAAAGTCGCCGTCGTCGAGGTCGTCCATGTCCTCGTACTGGAGCGCCTTGCCGGTGAAGAAGTCGACGGCGTGCGGGATGATGCGGTCCTTGAGGTCCTCGCCGATCTGGTAGTCAAGCTCGAGTCGCTCGTCGAGCTCGTCCAGGTCGGCGTCGTCGTCCTCGACCTCTCCGTCCTTCGGGGGCTTGGGGGGCGAGAAGAAGTTGAAGAACGACTCGACGGGGACGGATCGTTTGACCGTCCTGGTCTGGTTGGTGTTCTTGTTGCGCTGCTTCTTGGTCTCGATCTTGTGGGTGAGGTCCTTCTCCTCCTTCCAGTCGATCTGGCACCCCTCGGCGTGGTCGTAGACCAGGTCGCCCGAGAATCCGACCTCGTCCTGGTAGTAGTAGGTCTTGTTGAGTGTCTTGTTGCTGAAGAACTCGTTCTTGTCGGCGTCAAACTCGAACTCGAGCTTGAAGCCGGCCTGCTCGGTAAGGTAGCTCATTCGGATGTCGACCAGGTGGCGCAGGGCCTCCTCGTCGCGCTCGGTGATGAGCTCCGAGAGCGCGATGTGGTTCTTGAGCGCGGTGAGCCAGAACTCAGGGATACCCTTAGCGGCATCGGCCGGCGCCGAGGCCGAAGCGAGCGACTCCTTCTCCTCGTCGTCGTCCTCCTCGTCGGCGGCCTCGCCGGCCTTGACCTCCTCCTCGGTAGGCTCCTGCTGACCCTGGATGATGGCGGCCCTTCGCTCGTAGAGGGGGCGGTACTTCTCCGAGTACTTCTTCTCGAGCTCAAGGATTTCCTTCTGGAACTCGGCCTCGATCTTGTGGTGCTCGACCTGAACGCCCTTGAGTCCCTCGACGCGGCGCCTGACGTGGGCCGGGAGCGACTCAATGTAGCCCGAAGACCTGCCGACGAGGCTGGTCAGCTTGTCCTGGATCATTCCAGCGAGCGCGGGGTTGCTCTGGAGAGCCGAGGCAACGTCTGCATAAGCAAAGCGCCACGGCAAGAGTGGCGGGGACAGAGCCAAGGATGGGGCAGGTGGTGTGTCAGCAGGCGAATGACAGAAAGCAAAAGGGGCTCGGGTGCCGACCCAGCCGCGCCGATGCCCAAGCGTCCGCCACCTCGAAGAAGGGCATCTGCTTAAGCGAGCTCCAAACAGCCGGGCTGACTGCGTTGAGATTGGTAGGGTGGAGGGCCACACTTACCCTGGGCGCTCTCGTCCTCCTCTCCGATGGTGCCGACGGTGGGGCGCGAAAGGGCCTCTCGGGTCAGGGGGGCGTTGCTGAGAGGGGTGTTCTGAGGTGTCGGGGCGATGGCGTCGCCAGCCTTGGACTTGCCGATCTCTTGGGCGCCAGACATCTTTGTGCTGTTAGAAGGACGAAGAAAAAAGCGAGGGTCGGTCGAGAAGAGGGTGTGGCGGTTGTCCGTGCCGATGGGTCGAGTCCGACAGCAGTGGAGGAGGGGAGACGGGAGTGAGCGGATGGGAGGATGGGCAGAAGGGCGGAACGTGGGGCGAACGAGGAGAAGAGAGAGAGAGGGAGAGGGAGAGAAAAGGAGAGGAGAGACCAACACGAGCGCGTGCGCTTGCTGGGATGGAGTGGCGGCGGCAAACGGCTGCTGCTGCTGCTGCAGCAACAGCACCAACGGCAGCAACAGCAGCAGACCCAAAATCTGGCATGCCCATTGGCTTCTGCGCTTGGCCTGCCGTTTCCGCTTTTTCGTCGGCTCTGCCTGCGCTGCTTTGGCTCAACCCCCATGTCACCCCATCTCACCCCATCTCTCTCCCTCTCTCTCTCTCTCTCTCCCTCTCTCCCTCTGTTTCTTTCTCCCTCTTCTCCCTCTCGCCCGCCTCTGACCTCCTGACGTTTCAACTTTCCTTGGTTGGGACAAGTGGTTTTTGGCTCGAAACCTTGGCTTAGTTATTCTTTTATTCTTTTCCCTCCTTTTCCCCCTTTCCACTTCTGCCTTTGCTTGCTCCAGTTGAGATTTCACGCTTTTTAGTACAAAACGTTGACTTTGTTTATTTCTTTCCACGCACTACTCACTTCTCTATTCACTTCTGATTAATAGTGTTCTACATCTGGCAAGCTGAGCGTGTCTAAGTTGGCGGAGCCCAACGACTTGAGCAGGAAAACGGGCCTTGATCAGCCCGATTTGGGCCTCAGGCTCGACTCTTGGCCGTGAAACTACCGCTTGACTTGTCGTCAGCCTCGCGATTCGCAGGCCTGTCCGAGGCGTACGTGTTGACCCTCCTTGACCATCCCAAGGGCTTCCTATGGACGAAAGTAGCCGTTGCCAGCTCATGCTCATCCTGGCCAGCGGCGGTCTGCATTGACGAGCCGGCATCGCTTCAAGCTGCGCAATCGAAATTTTGTACCCAAGCTCCCCAGCTGGAAAGAGGAATCCAAACCCACAGCGTCGCCTAAGGCTGGCGATGTTGTCTGGCCGAGTAAGCCTCGATCCTGAGAGTTGGGAACTGGGAGGCGAGCAGGATAAGAGCCAAAGATCATAGGCAAACGGCTGAAAAAAAATCAGAGAACCCCAAAATCCTTAAAACCGGTGTGTGCAGCCTTTTTTCCGCTGCTGAGGTTGGGGAACAGGCGCGCATCGACCCTCGACTTTTGACTGCGCAACCCTTGGCCAAGGCAAAGGGTGGTTCGCGGCAAGCCGAAGCAAGGGCGGGCTCGGGGCTTGGCCTGAGCATGCGCCTAGCGCACCTCGGTCTGCCCCACGAGTCCAGCTGACCGACGAGGCAGATTCAAGCATTGTGAGCCCAGAGAGCCAGCGTTCGCACTTGGAGTCGCGCGTACTCGCACGGCTTTCCACCAGTCGGCGGAACCCCCACACTTCGACCTCGGCTCCGCGACAGTGGATGGTGCAACGTGATCCAAAATCGGTGGGGCGAATGCAGGGTGGCGGTCCTGGCGGGAACCTCGCGTGGTGGAGCAGAATCGGCCCGAGATCCGAAGAGCTGGCTAAGCGTCGACCAAGCCAGGCAACGCGTGGAAATTGCGCAAGGCCCGGTTGAATTTACAGTTAGTCGAGCAGTCACTCGACTGGTGAAAGCTGCATATGTACTGAGTACAGCTTTAAAATAGAATTCTAAATATGGCTATGCGTGATTGCTATTGTGCCGAGGTGGGTGCTAGAAGGTGCGAGCGTCATTCGATTCACAATAACCGGCGCCTTTTTCAGGGTTGTGGGATGGGTGGACGTGGTGCCAGCTCAGCGTGCCACGAGTGCGGCGCTCAAACTTGACCGCAAAGGCCAGCCAGCTGTGAGTGCAACACCGATCTTTTTCGTCCGACTCACGCAGCCAAAGCCACGCCGCTCCACCCGCTTCACCCTAGCGATGAGCCCAGCCTTGTTTGAGCCTCGCCACCACGTCCTGGCTCACCGCATCACCTGTCCGCGCCCACTTTTTCAATCTGTAGCGCTCTCGTGTCTTGCTTATATCCGACTGCAGGCTCCACCCTAGCGCCGATACCTTTGCCAGTACTCCTCTCTCCCTACACCCTCGCCCCGGGTCGAGCCTTGCAGGTCGACAACCTCCCCTCCACAAAGCAGCGGCGCCTCTTCGACCTGCCGCGCCTTCGGCATCTTCATCATCGCGGGGCCTGGAGCCCGACGTCGACCGCCATTCCAGAGAGCGCGCCTTCGTTTTCCGACCACGCCAAAGCCTCATCTTCCGCTACGCCTCGCCTTCGCTGCACCCTCTTCCCGCTCGCCTCTTGACGACCACAAGAGCAACGGACGTCCGAGTGCCGCCATGCCCAACGCATCGTGCTCCTCGCTTGGCCGGGCCGGTCTGGCGTCGCGGCGTCAGCTGGTCCGTTGCAGCTTCCCTTTACTGCTGCTCCTCGTCCTCGCCTGCCTCTCTGTCGCCTCCTCTACCGCCGCCGCCGCCGCAGATACTCCTGCCCTCTTCCGCGACGCCGACAGCTCAGATACGCGAGGCGCCGAGTTCCTGCAGCAAGTCCTCACGGCGCAGCCAAAGTCGCTGCAGCAGCAGCAGCACGGCAGGACCCTAGGAAGCTCGATCCGGAGCGACCTCTTTGCATCCGAGAACATCTGCAAGCCGACGGGAAAGATCGAGGATGCCTCTTGCGACTTTGAGACGGTCGAGTCGATCAACAGCCAGTTCTTTGACCGTATTGACAGCCTCCGCAAGACCGGATTCTTCCGCTACTACAAGGTCGACCTCTTCAAAGAGTGCCCTTACTGGTACGAGAATGGCCTTTGCATGAACCAGGCCTGCAGCGTCGAGACAGCTGATGAGGTGAGCAGGCGCGCCAGCGCAATGCCGTGTGGCGCCGAAGCGCTCCCCAATTGCCGCTGACACTGGCTACGCTGTTTTCTTTGCATCGCTCGCTCTGTATCGCAGTCCGAGATTCCGGAAGAGTTCCGTACCAAGCGGCTCAGTGCGGTGACCACTGCTGCACCGTCCGAGGCCGCCGCTGGCGGACCCGAATCCCAGTGTTCGTGCTCCTCGACCGAGTTCTGCCACCTGGACGACGAGAATTCGCTGGAAGCCGTCTACGTAGACCTTCTCAAGAATCCGGAACGCTTCACGGGCTATGCCGGACCGAGCGCCAACCGCGTCTGGAAGTCCATCTACGAGGAGAATTGCTTCGAAGGCGTCAGGTTCATCGAACCGGCCCGACCCGTCTCGTCTGGAGGCAGCGGCTTCATCGACAAGAGCCTCCTGTCCGGAAAATCTTCGCTGCTGGGGGGCCCATCCGGGCTCAACAGCCTCGTCGCCTCGCTCCAGGCGCCCGCGGATAGCGGCGAAAACGAGCAATGCCTCGAAAAGCGCGTCTTTTACCGCATCATCAGCGGCCTCCATGCTTCCATCTCAATCCATATCTGTCACGAATTCCTGGATCAAAAGACGGGACAGTGGTCACCCAACCTGGAATGCTTCATCAGCCGCATCGCCGAGCACCCGGAGCGGCTGCAGAACGTCTACTTTGACTACGTCCTGCTGATGCGCGCCCTGTCCCGCCTCGGCGACTCCACCGAGGGCTTTTCGCTGCAATTGGGCGACCGTATCCGTGATTCCGAAACGGTCCGTCAGCTCGACCAGGTCATCCACAGCGCCCGCGAGTGCCCGAGCACATTTGATGAGGCGCGCATGTTTAGCGGCGAGACGCGCGAGTCGTTTGAGCTCAAGCAGCAGTTCCGCCAGCACTTCCGCAACATCTCGAGCATCATGGACTGCGTCGGCTGCGACAAGTGCCGCCTGTGGGGCAAGCTGCAGGTCAACGGCATCGGCACCGCGCTCAAGCTGCTCTTCAACGGCAACGAGGCAGGCGAAAAGAGGCCCGTCCAGCTACGGAGGAGTGAGCTGGTTGCGCTTGTCAACGCGGCGCACCGAGTCGCCGAAAGCCTACGCGCCGTAGAGACGTTCCGCGAGATGTACCAGCAGGAGCGCAAGCTGGCACTGGAACAGAAGGCTGCGGCGGCGGAGCGCAAGAGGCCAAAAGGGAAGCCAGCGAATCCGAGCACCGTCACCAGCGAGGCAGTCACGACAGCCGCACCGCAGCAACAGCAGCAACAGCAGTCGCAGCAACAGCATCACGAGGCCGTCTCGAGCCCGATTTCGGTTGCACACCGAAGGCACAGCGGACCTTCATCGCCGGCCAACAAGAGCGGAGCCTCCAAGGCACGACAGACTGCCGCTGCGCCGGCCGCCAACAAGAAGACGTTGACGGAGCAGGCCCAGCTGTGGCTCGAGTCTGCAGAGCATTGGCTGGCGGCACGATTTGAGCATGGTGTCGAGGGCTGCCAGCGCTCGCTGAAACACTGCCTCCGCAGACTTGGCGTACGCGCTCCCGAGGGCCGCAATCATCCGAGCAAGTCGGAGCTGTAGCGGAACCCGGCTGGATCCGGGAGCTGGGTCGCATCGTAGTGAAATCAGCCTTCCTAAGCCTATCCTGCGAACTTTAACTATAGAAGAATAGCGTAAGAGAACGAAGACCACACTACTCGTACTCTTTATCATTCCGATCCACAGTTGTTTAACATGGAGCATCCAGACGAGAAAAGACCTTGGTTATACGCGCCTTGGTCGAGGCAAAAGAGGGTGCCGAAGCGCTGGCGCTGCATGTTTCTTCTTCGGCATTTGTATTTTTATCTTCACCTTATATATTTGTTTTTTTTTTTTTTTTTCATATTCCTTCTAATCCATGGCACCTCTCATCGTTGCTTTGTGGCGACAATCTTGCATCGTCATTCTGCTTCTCTAGATTCGCGCCGAACATGTGTGGAGCGCGCACGAAAGAGAAAGGAAGGAAGAGAAGAGAGAGACAGGCAAGGCTTTGATGTGTGCGAGCACGGCTGCTAGGGACGCTTGCTCTTGTTGGCAGCAGAGGAAGCGGTGGTGGCCTTGGCCTTGATGTTGTCAACGACCTTTTGATGGAGCACCTTTGCGGAACCGGCGCCGCTAAGGTAGCCGAGGCCGCTCCATACGGTGGTGGCAGCGACGACGAGCATGAGGCCCTGTACGGCCCAGTCTACATTGCGCTTCATCTGCGACGGTTGCGCCTCGTCGTCGCCCGTGTGCTCCTTGTTGGGCTGAGCTTGGTGGTCCTCTGGGAAGAGGGAGGGTAGGATGGTGAGGAGCCCGACGAGGAGGAGCTGCAAAAACGTATTGTACTTGCTAATGTTGGTCGGGGTGGCGGATACGGTGGGGAGGCGCGGGTCAAAGTACCTAGCGAGCGTCTTTGGCGGTTCGAGGGTCCTGTAGCGGATGACGAAGGCGGAAGCGACGAGCGCCACGTCGCGGCCGAGGACGAGCGCCGAGAGCCAGAGCGGCATCATGCCGCACCAAGTGAGCGAGACGACCATGGTGGTCATGAGCGCCTTATCGGCGGCGGGGTCGGCGATGGAGCCAAACACGGTGTAGCGACCGGTGCGGCGGGCGATCCAGCCGTCGAGGAGGTCAGAAACGCCGGCGATGAAGAGAAAGGCGCAGGCGGTGGTGAATTGACTGGTGCAGACCAGGTAGCCGATATAGGGTGTGAGGAGGAGCCGGCCGATAGTGAGCATATTGGGGATCGTGGCAATGTCTTCCGAGAGCGGAGGCGATGAAGGCGGTGGCGGCGAGGAAGGCGGCGGAGAGTCGTTGGGCGAGGGAGGTTTGGCATCATCGCCGACGAGCGATGTGGTGTGGAAGTGCGAGGTTAACGAGAGGCCCGGGCGGAGCGACAGCAGCGAGGGCCGTGGTTGCGCCGCCGTCAGCGCCTCGTTTGAGCAAGGTGGTAGCGATGAGGTCCTGATGAGGGGTGTCCGAGACTGATAGCTTCTTGATGAGGGGGACGGCGCAGTAAAGGAGCGGCAAAGGGAACAGTGGCTAGCCGCAGCAGTGGGCGCAGCTCTGGATAGCAAGGGCGGCACGCTCGCCAGAGGGAGGCGGAAGGCGACGAGGCGTGAGGATGGGCAGAGGGCGCGCCATAATCGTATTGTTGTTGAGGAGGCGGCCATGTGAAGGGAGAGGCTGCGATGGCGATGGTGGCGATGGTGGTGATGGTGGCGATGGCGATGGTGGCGATGGTGGCGATGG
>JALNIF010004203.1:0-16727 GCA_026284005.1 Thecaphora frezii | reverse complement strand
CCCAAGGGCGTGCTCCTCTTCGGCCCGCCGGGAACGGGCAAGACGTCGCTCGCCAAAGCCGTCGCCGCCTCGACGGGATCGTCGTACCTCACTATCAACGGTCCGGAGCTGTCGTCGGCCTTTCACGGAGAGACGGAGGGCAAGCTGCGCGAGGCGTTCCGCGAGGCGCGGAGAAAGAGCCCATGCGTCGTCATCATCGACGAGATTGATGCGCTGGCGCCGCGCAGGGAGGGCGGGAGCGGCGATGGAGGAAACGCCGACGGCGCGGGCGAGGTCGAGAGGCGCGTCGTGGCGCAGCTCTTGACGCTGCTCGACGGCATGGACGACGACGACGACAGCGAGGGAGACGGGGTCGAGGATGGCGATGATGGCGTGGGAGAGGAGAGGCCAATGGGCGCCGCCGTCAAGAAGGGTCCGCCGCGCGTGGTGGTGCTGGCGGCGACCAACCGGCCCAACGCCATTGATCCGGCGCTGCGCCGACCCGGTCGGCTGGACCGCGAGATCGAGATCGGCATCCCTACGGCCGAGGCGCGGCGCTCCATTGTCGAGACGCTGCTGCGTACGGTGCCGCATTCGCTCAAGGCCGCGCAGATCGACGAGCTGGCGGCGCGCACGCATGGCTACGTCGGCGCCGACCTGTCGGCGCTGGTGCGCGAGGCGGGAATGCGCGCCGTCCGAAGAGCTTTTGACCGTCAGGCGCAGCGTGAATCTCGCGATAGCCTCGAGGGGCGGATGGAATCGATGGCGCTCGACACGCGACCCTCGGAAGCTGCCAAGGAGGAGGAGGAGGAGGAGGGGGACACGCTGGTCTATGCCGATTTCATCGCCGCCCTCCCGTTGGTGCGGCCGTCTGCGATGCGCGAAATCTTCCTGGAACCGCCTAAGGTCTTCTGGTCCGACATTGCCGGTGCCGACCTCGACGCCGCCTCTTCCTCGTCTTTGGGGACGGAGACGTCGACCAAGTCGGTGCAGACGCAGGTGCGCGAACTGGTCGAGTGGCCGTTGAAGCACAAGGCTGTGTTCCAAAGGCTAGGCGTGAGGGCGCCGAGGGGCGTGCTGCTCTACGGACCGCCAGGGTGCAGCAAAACGCTGATCGCAAGGGCGCTGGCGACTGAGAGCGGGCTCAACTTTATCGCGGTTAAAGGACCCGAGCTCTATAGCAAGTACGTGGGCGAGAGCGAGAGGGCAGTTAGGCAGGTGTTTAAAAAGGCTAGGAGCGCCGCGCCTAGTATCATCTTTTTCGTAAGTTGCCGTTCTTTTGGCCTTGTTCCCCTTGCATCCCGCTCCTATGGGATTTCTTTTGGGAAATGGCCCAGTCTGGATGCGCAAAAACGGAGGACAAGGAAGCTGACCGTGCACCTTTTGCTCTGGAGGGGCGGGGTCTATTACCTTCTGACGTCTTCGTTGTGGGGGGTGGGGCAGGACGAGATCGACGCCCTGACCACGACGAGAAGCAGCAATTCCGAGTCTAACGGTCCTTCGGACCGCGTGATCGCCTCGCTGCTCAACGAAATGGACGGCATCGAAGGCTTGGAAAACGTCATCATCGTCGCTGCCACCAACCGGCCTGAGATCATCGTACGTCCTCCCCCTCCTTCCCTGCCTCTTGGAACCTCGAAACTCCAACGCTAAAGTTTCGCTTCGATGGCGGTGCTCGCATCTCTTTGGTGAAATGGGAATTTTGGGGTGGGGGGGTAAAAGGATCCAGCCCTCCTCCGTCCAGGCCGACTAGACCGACTGCTCTACGTCGGCCCGCCCAACTTCGCCACGCGTCGCCAAATCCTAGCGTCCCAAACCGCTAAAATGGCCGTCCAAGCCGCCGAATTGGACCTCGATAAACTTGCCAACATGGTATGTTCGTGTCTCAGGCAATGTATCGTTCGCTTCTTTGACTGACCGTTGATGAGATCTTGCTCGGATTTTATCTGGCGCCGTGACACACACACACACACACCCACCCAAAAAAAAGACGTCGGGTTGTTCGGGCGCCGAAGTTGTCTCGCTCTGTCAGGAAGCTGGGTGGTTGGCTATGAATGAGGATTTGCTGACTCCTACCGTACGTACCCCAGCCCTCAACCCTACATCCTCTCCCCCTCCTTCCTCTCTTGGAATTTAGAAGCCGAAAGCTCAAGCACCCACCTCTGTTTGCCCCCTTTTTTCCTTCCCATTTTCTTGCTTTCTTAGATCTCGCAACACCACTTTGAAGCCGCAGCCGCCGCCATCAAACGCCGTATCACGCCAGCCATGATCCGCGGCTATGAGGCTTGGAGGGACGGTCTTACGCTCTAACTTCCCTCCTCTCTCCCCCTGTTGTACCGCACATATCCACACACCCGCTACCTCATTTTCGAAATCGAGTGCAAACTCCCATTGCATCAAGCTGTTTGCCCACAAAAAAAAAGATTGAGGCAAACAAAGGGAAAGCTTAAAAGAGATTAGAGCGCGCGCACAGCACCATTGTGTGGCCAATGGGCGACCGCAAGCCCCAATTAGGAGGGGGGGAAGAGGCGGCCAGACGAATGCCACAAAAAATGGCGAGGGGGCTCGAGGTCGGGTTTCTAGTGTACAGGATCGCGTGGTGTTGCGTCGCGTCCGCTTCGAAGGCTGTGAAAGGATGTGTGCGAGTGTAGTCAAAAGAATGCAGTTGCTAGAGGGGCCGGCCAGATAGGTTTCGGCATTATATGTATGTGCATGTGCGCGTGTGCTGGATGGGATGCGATTGGCTTATTTTTTGCGCCAAACCCCCTTCGTGGGGGAGCCGGCAAGGGGAAAGCTTGAAGGCGGTGTTAATGGTCGAACAGGATTCGATCTAGCCCGCTGGGACGACGATACTAGGAACGGGGCAAGGAAAACGAGGGTATAGAGGTGTTTTTTCGAGACAAAGCGAAAAGGGAAGAACGAAGGAGCATCCATCTTTAGGCAGCCATCAACTGCGCGCCCCTCGGTTCAGTTCTGGCCGACGGCGATGGCTGAGCTGGCAAACACTGGCGCCTTGGGCTTGGACGGCGGGCCAGGCGTCGTGCTGGTGGCCGCGTCGCAACCGCCGGGGTTGAGCCGGTTCCTCGGCCAGACAGCGCCGTAACCGCCCTCCTCGGGCGTGTTGCCCCACACCGTCAGGTTCGCGTTGGTGTAGGCCTCGAGATGGCGGTTGATGTAGTCGGCCGTCGGGAAGTCCGGCGGATCGCAGCCAACATTGGTCTTGCCCTCGGGCTGGTAGACGCGCACCCAGTCGACCGACATGATGGCCGGCCATCGCAGCTTACGCCAGTCGGGCGTGCCGAAGTTTTGGCTGATGCCCAGGTTGAGGATCAGGTACAGCGGTTCCTGCGGAATCGGACGTGCACTGATCTTCACCTTTGGGTCCGCGTCGAGCGCCGCCGCATGGAGCCTCCAAGCCGGCTGGCCATCCGAGATCCACTCGATGTAGCCGTCGTAGCCCGGCTCGTACTCGAACCCGTACTCGGCAAAGCTGTCGTCGCCGCCCCTCTGCACGGCGACCTGAGATGCCAACGAGATGCCACTCAAGGCCTGCTGCGTGTTCTCTCCGTTGTACGAGTTGAGGTGCGATCCGTTCTTGAGGAACTCGTAGGCCGGCCCCGTCGAGTTGGTCAAGTTGTACATCCAGTTAAACGGCGCCGCCTGCAGCGATTGTGAGACCGTCATACCAAAGCGGCCGTCCACCTGCGCCTCGAACACGTCGATCTCGGGCGAGGCCCGGCCCTTCCACGTGCCATCCTTGAGCTTGGGACCGGGATGGTCGTCGTCGGGGCACGTACAGGCCGAAAGCCTCTGGCCGGGCAGGAACGAGAGCGCCTTGGCCTTCTTTTTCCGATTCCATATCACGTCACCTCCCGCCTGCGCCTCCTCCGGGTTGTTGTCGGCGTCTGTCTGGTTCATCAGCGTGCCGACGTCGCAGCTTTCGTATGTGTAGGGCCAGTTGCCCTCGACGCTGGCGCCGTAGCCGGCCCTGCCCAGGTTACCCATCGTCCAAAACGCGGGCCACAAGCCGGCCACGTCGGCGGCGCCGGGAAGCCGCACCGAGGCCACCAGGTAGCCTCCGGTGAAGCAGAACTTGTTCCAGGTGCTGATCATGCCGCTGCGGAAGTTGAGATTGTTCGTCTCGATCTGGTCCAGCGTGATCTGCAGCGCACCATCGCGCGTAGTCACGGCCTCGGGTGAGTACCACTCGTAGTTGTTCGTCGCCCAGTAGTGGAGGTCCAAAGCCTCCCAGAACGGGTCGTCCCCTGGGTAAAAAGAGCGTCCGTCGGTGTTGAACTCATCGGAGAAGACGAGTTGCATCTTGGTCTCGCCGTCGAGGCCAAGGATGGTCTTAGCGTCGTCGGGTGTGTCGAGGTCGATCAGCCCAGTCCTCATGCCTGGGATGCTGGCAATCTGCCCCGTCGCATTGGTCCCTCCCAGGTTGAAGGCGCCCTTTGTGGATTCATGGTGCCGCGTGTAGTAAGAGATGATGGGGTAGCCGCCAAAGAGCGCCAGCAAGCCGACACCAAGGATGGTGATGACACCGAGGTTCAACAGGGCTCGACTATCAAAAAGGGAGCTCAGCTTGCCCTGCTTCTCGATGGGTGCTTCAGGGTCGTGTAGGTAGTCGTCTGGCTCCGGCTTTCCGTCCATCGTGTCCCAAGAATATGGGTTCATGAAGTAGGCGGTGGTGGAGTTGAAAATGGGATACTTTTCCTCGCCTGCGAGGCCGTTGTGGTTCAGGCCGCTGCTTGGCGGGGTCGACGACGTCGACGGAAAGCTGTAATCGTCGCCCATGGCTCGCGGGTTGAGTTTCCCATTCCGGTCCACCAGCTGAGCCGGGCTTCGTGATCCCTGAATGACGGTCGCGATAATGTGGGGGCGGCAGGCAGGTGGTGATCATGATAACACGCGCGGTTAGCATCGCGTCGGTGGCGCTTGACCATGAAGGTGTCCGGAAGCGCACTGTTGGCGCAAGAGAGCTACGTGCCGGACTTACGCTATTGTTGTGGTTATTGTACATGTGGTGAGGGGATCGTGAGGTGGTGTCGGCGTCGGAGTAGATGTAGGCGCTCAGGAGCGAGTCGTTGACGGAGCCCTTTCGTTGGAGACTGGAGCTGGATCGGCTGTGCATCTTGGACTGATCGCGGGAGACGAAGGGCCGTGAGGAGCTTGGGCTGGAGCGGACGCTATTGAGCCGCCTGTCGATGCCGGGCTCTCCGGCGTCTCTCGAGTCCTTGGATGATCTGGCGGAGGAGGACCTTGTGCTGGAAGGGAAGGCCAAGTAGGCAACAGCGTTGATGGTGTCGGCGTTGTTGGCATCGACGGCGTGAATGATGGACTGAGGGATAACGGGCTTGTTGGCCTGCTGGCTTCTTGACGGCCGGCTTGCCGTGGCTTGCCATGCCACGGGCCTGCGGACCCTGCCGCTCATTTCCGTCGCTCTTTGGATCGGCGGACCGCCGTTGGATCAAGCACACACCACCGCTGCTGCCGGCGACGGCGTCCTTTGGCCAACCTGATTGGCTGGATGGCTAGCGGGTGCGCTAATCGATTGGTTGACTGGCCGAGGTTGCCTGGCGTGGCCGCGGAATAATTTTGTTGTATGGGTCGGGTCGATGGCCGATGGCCGATGTCCGATATGCTTTTCCAGCCAAAGGCGGCGGATGCGCAGCGACGGTCGGAAGGCGAGCCGAAACCTTGCGGGAGCGGGGGCGTGATGTCCGAGGTGGGTTGGCAATGCGTACGTTGGCAGGGGAGGTGGGCGAGGAGGCGCGCGAGGAGGACGAGGACGAGGAGGATGAGGAGTGAACCAAGAGAGCACCAAAGCGCGGCCGAAGCGACCAGAGTGAGAAGCGGGCGGCGGAGCGTGGGAGGAAAGAGAAGGCGAGGTTGTGCTCAACGTTTGCGTGGCTGCGAATAGCCAGGCGGATAGTGGCGCCCGTTTATTTGCGGAGCGGCGCGGCTAACCCAGACTACAACTGAGGGCGCTTGCCGAACTGCGCTAGCTGCTTGCAAAAGAGCGACCTTTGCAGCACCGACAGATCAACGCACCCTTCGGTCAAGTGGGTCGGCTCGAGGTTCCGCGGACAGAGGCGAAACCGAGAGATGAGCGGCAAGAGCGGAGGGCAGGACCAAGCGTGACCAGAGAAGGAGGGGGGGAGGGGGAGGAGCGAAGGGGATCGGGGCGATTACCCAGAGCACGCTGGGACGCCATATCAATCTATATCAGGAAGTAAAGCAGCAAGCAACAAGCCACCATCCGCCGTGACGTACCTGGTGTTGACTGGTCGCCATCGGCCTGCGGATACAGAAAGTAGGCGACAAGATGCAGGGCCATCGCTAACTCTGCACATCATACTTCGGTGGTGGACCCGGTGGGCGGACGCTGCGCGACCATCGCAATTGGTTCGCGCCCGATCAGCGACTAGGCAAGCGGTGGATCGTTGTGACGCAAACGCGAGGTCCCCCTCAAGCAGTGCATCAGGTCTACGGCGACGACGACCACAACGTACGCTGCTCGAAACGAGGAGAATCCAGCCCCGTCGCATTAACTCTTCATAGTTTGGCAGAAGTGTGGGTGGCTATAAGCGAATGCCAATTATAAACGGCAACAGGCCTAACCCGGGCGTAGTAAATAAAGAGAGCTTGACAACTAGTACAGTTGACAGCCTTCATTCTCTCTCACGCCTACTAACTCTACTAAGCTAGGACACAGTGCAACTAAGAAAATCATGAAAACTAATAGTAGTGTAGTTACAAGCTCTGCCAGAGGCTGCATCCTCACGATCGAGTGGATTCACGCCTCGCGGGCCATGCTTTCAGAGAGGAGACGATTACCTCGAGCGAGCGTCTCACCTTCCATTCCCCCTGATTTCCCTCATGTTGCTCAGTTGCAGCGCTGTGATAAAGTGCAATACAGAACCAAGTAGCTTCATGCCAGTCGAAAAGTTATGAGGCCGCATCATACAACTTGCTACTTAGAGGCGGCGGGGACATAATGTAGGGCGCAGGGCACTATGATCCGCATAGAGAGGTGGGCTCTGATTTCGGATTCCTGCAGCGGTGATGCCTCTGGCCTTACGCCGCCGGTCGCTTGGAAGAAACGTTGACGGCCTGAGCGATTTTCGAGTCTTGACAGGTGAGGCGCCAAAGCAGAGGAAGAAAAAATCAAAAATACAAAAAAAGAATGGATAAATAAAATAAATAAATAAAAAATGAATAAATAAAATGAAAAGCTCCGAAGCCTGGCGGGGTGATGCAACAGGCAAACGCATTGGATCTGACCGCGATGCTGCCGCTGTTCAAGTGGTGATTGGCGACTTTGGCTGAGGCTGGCGGCTCCCCCAACCCAGTCCTTGCAAAAGGGGGGAAAAAAGGAAAGTGTAACTACGGTCGAGGGGACTACGAGGCAAGAGCCAGGCTCCCAGCTCGCTTCCTCGGGTGGCCCGCCGCGTTGCCGTCGATGGCATACATAGTCAGACGTACAAGAGGCCTTGTCCGAATACGCAGCGCTCGACTTCCTCTTCCGCAAAAATCTATGCGTTTCGCTTTGGGCAGACGGACCCTCCTCCCAAGCCCCCAGCTGGAGAGTATTAAGCCTGTCGAGTGCGCAGAGGGCGGACCCGAGGGATGCAGCCAATCGCGATCATGGTCGCTTGATGGTCTCACACATCTCTAAAAAGCCAGCCGGCGAAGCTGACCAAGGAGTCTATTTCGATTTTTAGTACCAAGTTTGTTTGAGGTTTTAAGTAGACAATTGAGCAGTGAAAGGACCCCAGAGAGAGTGTTACCTGCAAAAAAATATATACATGTATATATAAAATAAAAAATAAAAAATAGATAAATTTATTAAAAAAAAAGAATGATCAAAATCTCTTTTAGGTGAATCAGGTGCATCCATGAGCATGAGGACGAGCACCCTGCAACGCAACCTACGGGCAGCGAAGAAAAACGTGCCCCCTTCTTTTTTTAGCTATCTGCAGCTTTACTGCCTTCCGCTCCTCCGCTCCTGGGCGCTTTCAACCCCCCCCCCCCCCAAAAAAAAAAAACAGCCGCTTTTTCAGGGGGAGAGTGGACGCCGCCATGCACCCTGGCGGCGAAGCGAGGCGAAGCAGCAGATGGGCGTAGCCGCGCTGTTGCTGCCGTGCATTTTACCGCATTTGTTGCCTCTTAGCGCCGCCTAAAACACACTACTCGATCCAAACGGCTAGGGATGCTACTGCAAAGAGCCGTGGGGTGTCTGTGTCCGTGTGTATGGTGAGCTCGATCCTCTACAGGTGCTTGTGCTGGAGTTCTCTTTCCCGTGATCGCCTTCGCCCACTGTCCTGTTGACGACTTGACATTCCCGGGATATGTTCGGCCTTGGTCGTGGCCGTCATTGTCGTCCGTTGGTTGTTGCGAATCGTTTTCAAAAGGGAAGATTTCGCATGTCATACGAGAATTAAACTACATTGGCCTTTGTCTCATTCCTACCGAAGTACGCCCAAAGCGAGCAACTTAATTGCAATCCAAAAAAGTGGTTGCAACCGGAGCCGTGCTCCGTGGGTGGGGGAAGACAACCTTTACATATAAAACCCCTCAACCGCTTTGCGTTCGGCTCTGATAAACCAGACTCGACAACCAAGACAGTCGGTGAGACGATGGCACGTCGCCTCTTTTGCCCTCTCTTCGTCGATGGCCGAGTCGCTTTCGGGCCAGACAAACAAACGAGCAACGACAATTCGTCATCCGTCCTGCCGCTGCTTGGCGGGCTCCAGCATAATGCTTTCTGATCGCCGAAGGGACGAATGAAGGGTAAAATAACAGTGACGAACGCAGTCGAGTGCAGCTTGTACCCTTTGCCCTCCGCTACCAAGAGGGAATACGGCGACTGCTGGATGCGTAATTGCAAAGCTGCCGTCTCGCCTTAACGTCGACTGTTTCGCCCCGTTCATCGCGCCCTTATCTCTCTGTTTTCAAACGCCGCACACCGCAAGCGGTCGACGCAACAGCGAGGAGCTATCGGCCGAGTGAAACCCTTCCAGAAAGGTTACGCAACGTCAGCAACTTGCCATTGCACCTCTCTATCCCCCCTCATCCTACCTGGCGGCCACTCAACCTCCCAACCGCACTACATGCGCGGTCACGACCATCCAAGTTTCCCGACGCCAGAGCCGGTGCTCTGTCGTCACCATACCTGGGCGTGCGTAACGTAATTCCTACCTTAAAGTTATCGTTCTTCCCCACTACCTTCCTCTGCCTTCGGCCCTTCTGTTTTTGTAAGCCGGCGGCATCCAAGCGAGCCCTCGTGAGCAGCCCCTTTCCAACCTTGCCTTTATGGCAAGAGCGCGACGCAGTGCAGCGCAGCTAGTGTGGGGGGCCCGTCGACACATTTGTCCCAACTTCACCTCCTCCTTAGCCTCTCTGCAAGACCTCGACACCCACCCCGTCATCTCCAGTCTCGACCGTCTAATGCGGTACGACCTTCCACAACTGAACCGCACCAAGCGGCGCAGCCCGTTTCCTCATCTTACTCCGAGCAGAGCAAGAAGACAACGGCTCGGTGTACGTCTAAATGGCGTTTTCCAGAGAGAGGGGGAGCTTGGAGCTTGGAGCAGAGTGCTAGTAGTGTTACAGTTGGGAGGTTCGAGCTGCCTTGGGTAGCAGCAGATTCTTTTTAAAGCAAAAGTCGAGGTTTGCGATGGAGCAAGAGCGGGGCCGTATGAGAGCGAGAGGAAGAGGGAGGGAGCGACGGGAAAGGGCGGGGGCAGAAAGGGGGATTGGCAGACGAGCGCGATCGGGTACGCCCGTCAATCCCACCCGCTCATATCGGCTCCGACACCGTTCCCGTTGAGGTGACCGTGTCCATTCATGTCGCCATTCATCATACCTCCCCCGCTCATACCCATATCCCCCATCCCCATACTCCCCATCCCCATATCCATCCCTCCATTACCGACCGCCGGCTCCTCCATGAACCCGAGCTCCTGCACAATCTGCGCCGTCCGGTACTCGAGCAGGTTGAGCCCCGTCTCGACAATCTCGGCCGGGTGCATCGAGCCGCACGATTCTACGTCAAAGTAAAACTTGTTGGCCTGCTTGTTGTAGTCAAACGGCGCTCCGTCCTGCGGTGGCTCCTCCTCGCGTGCATTAGGTCCCTCGGGCCACTCGGACTTGGCGTCAATCTCGTACCAGTAGGTCGTGTGTCGCAGCGAATTGTGTGGGTCGTACTCGAAGCCCACCGCCGAGCAGGGCGACCACTTGGCATGCTCCTTGGCGAAGCCCTACATTGGCGTTGACGGTCCCAAATCCGGCGAAGAGCGTCAGCGCTCACGATCCCAACTTTGGTCGCAGCCGTCGAAAATCTCGAGGGGGAAGGCTGAACACTCACCTTTCTTGCAATGCATCGTACGTCCAGCTCCTGCCCCTTGGTCATCTTCACAATGATGATGGGCGGGATGCTCCCATCTGCACGCGTGCGAGAGCCATGAGAAGGTGGGGAACAGTTGAAAGATAGTCAGCACTTTCACGTGCCTGGCTCGAAACAACCCACACCGACTCGGAACGTTTTTTTTACCGGTGGCCAGCTTGCCAAAAACTCACCGTGACCGACGGGCTTGCCAAAGTCGGGGTGTTTCGGTGCTGGCGGTTCTTGCATCCCATCGTCGTCAAACGTGACGGCGCCTTCGATCGTATCGCTGCGTACGAGATCGTTTGACGTCACCTCGAGATTGCCTCTTGTGGTGCACGAGATCTTGATCCGAAGCTCTATCGAGCAGCGGTCGCAGCCATCTTCACAGGCGCAGTCCTGAAGGGCGATTAGGTGGTTTGGTGTTTAAGGTGGTAGGGAGCCGTATCAGCACCGACGGCAGGACGCTAATCCAGTCTGAGGAGGGTGAGGGTTTGGCATTGCAGGATGCAACTTACCCGGTGATCCACCAACGCCTTGGCAGTGTCCATGCTGAGGAGCGGAATCATGCCCAGCCGGTGCGCCAGGAACTCGTCTGGAAGAACTGTGGTATTGTTTCGGATCTCGACCATGTCGATCGCTGTTGGCGCCGAAAGCATGGCAGGAGGCGGGGGGGCAAAGGGAGCGATTCGATGAGCTTTCATGTCGCGAGGAATTCTGTGCGCTCCTTCTGTGGAATGAAGACTCACCAACCGTTGGGATATCGGCAATCATGATTCTCCGCAGCGAGTTGGCAAAGCTATTGTGAGGCGGGCGCAGACGACGAGGATTGAGCGTCAGCTCGGAGCAAGGCGAAGCAGGTCTCCGCCGATTGGAGTGACCGAGGAAGGGCGGCGCTCACCTGAGATCGACGTTTTCGAGAATAAAGTCAGCGTGGTCGCGGTTGATCTCGCGAAGGGTGATTTTGGGCCTCTGCTGTGCCTGTGCTAGCGGATCGTAGTGTGACCTCCCGTTGGCACCGTTGATGCCGTTCATGATGGCTGGCTAGCGGCTCCGGCCTGCGTGCGAGAGAGGGAAGCCGACGAGAAACGATGCTACCAGGAAAAGGTGGAGCGATGGAAGCCGCTTCGGACCAGGGGATTGGGCGGCAGCTGGTCTTGGAAGGGAGCAAGAGAGAGGTTCGTTTTGCGATTCTGGAACCGAGTGTAGCTGTGCTGGCGTGGAGCGGAGCGGCGGTTCTAGTTCGAGGGATGTGAGGCGACTCGTCGCCGGCAGTTGACGTCAGAAAGGCGAGTGCGATGGCGATGCGATACAGCGGGCGTGGCTTTGAGCGCAGCGGCGAGCGAGCGGGCGGGAGGGGAGGTCGGATTGGACGAGCAGTGCGACAAGGCTGTCGAAGGCGATGTGGCGATGTGGCGATGCGGCGATGTGGCGATGTGGCGATGTGGCGATGTGGCGATGGGGGTAGCGGTGGAGGTGGCAGTGGATGTGTTGTAGAGTGTGATGGCTGCCAAACCAAAAAGTGGAAACGCGATTGTGAGCGCGCGCGTTGATGCAGCGTGGCCATCGGATCCGCTGCAAGCGCTTCGATTCAAGAGAGAAAGACTCAAAGCAAAAATCCGGAATTCTACAGTGACTGACTGTAGTTGGTTAAACCCTCTCTTTCACTTGTCGAGCTAACACGTACGACGCACGGGACAACGCACTCACGCGCCTCTGCCCACACACACGCACGCTGTTGCTGTTCCTTCGCTCTCTGCTGCACCTCGACCATTGGACACATCTTCACCTTTTCGCTCATCCTCCGCCTCTGCGCAACCTTGTGCCACCTCCAAAGCTCACCCTTACCCCCCCCCCCCCCTTTACGCACGCAAAACCCTCCCATCCGGCCTCGAGCGATTCGCGACCTGCCGCCGCCATGACCGCCGTGCTAGCCGCTTCGGCGTACCACACCATCCTCCTCCATCTCTCCAAGCACCCCACCGCCACCGTCTTGGGCTTCCTCCTCGGTCCCTCCAACTCCACCTCTGACCAGACCGACGTACGGACCGCGCTACCCCTGTCGCACCACTGGACGGCGCTCGCCCCTGTTGCCGAAGTAGGCCTCGCTCTGGTACGTCGCATCAACCTTCCACCCCCCAACACCGCTTCTGAAGCTAAAGCTGACCAGTTACCTTCAAACCCCCGAACCGGTACGGGTAGGCTACGAACTATGCCGAGTCGCAGGGTTTGGAGGTGGTGGGCGTCTACGAAGCGCCGCGCGACGTGACCGAGCGCAACCCGTCGACGCAGGCGCTGCGCTTGGCGGAAAAGGTCGCCTCGCTCTCCAAACGCAGCCATGCCACGCTGCTGCTCGTACGTCACCCTCTCTCCTACTCACTTCTCTCTCCCCCTCCACTCTCGCAGCATCTTCCTGACCCGCATCGTGCTCCTACCATCTGGCGGAGGGGGGAAACAGGTCAACAACTTTACGCTCCTCGACCCGACCACCCACTCGCTCTTGCCCTTCTCCGTATCGGCCCCGTCCTCGTCGGCCACTAAGGGCACCGCGCTTCCCGATGCGATACCCAAGTCGCAGAGCCTCGCCGACTCCTCGCTCCGCTTCGATGGCGCGAACCAGGTCGCAGACGTCGTCAAGGCCGCAGAGGCAAAGATTCGGCAAAGAGCGTGGAAGCACGTCGTCGACCTCGACGGTACGTCTTAGCCTCCCCCCGCCTTTTTTTAAAAGATTGAGAGAGGCCTTGAAGCTGGACCTGTTGGAAGCTGACGTTCGAAAATGTTGTTCTTGTGATGTGCTTGTTGTTGGGTTTTGTTTGCCCCCTTTTTGTTTTCCTTGTGTACGCTGGCGATGTCGGGGACAGATCACTTGGAAGACCCAAGTCTCAACTGGCTCGTTCAATCCGCTAGCGTTGGTGCCTAGATCGTAGCCATATCGTTGTCCATACCCCTCCCCGCTTTCGCCCCTCCACGACACGCAGCGCACCACGCCGTTTACCCCCCCCCCCCCCCCGGGCGGTAATCAAACCCTGACTGCAAAAATCGTGAACTTTCAGCTACCCTGCCATACGCCACAGAACTGAGCCGGCACGTAGCAAGCGTACAGCAAAACCAACCCCTCGCCCACCTCAACCTCAACCTAGAGGGAGTTGGTGGCACTTCTTTTGAGTTTCTTTTCGAGGACAAGGATCTGAGATGGTGATGAGAGGAAAAAAGCTGGACGGGCAAAAGAAAGAGGTGAGAGAAAAGCGGACAAATGTCGTTCTTTGCATGGATGAAGCGACACAACACAAAGAAATAAAAGAAAAAGTGTGTTGGAGGAGGGAGACGGGAAAGGTTTGGGTTTTTTGTAAGAGATGAAGGGTGGAAGGGTGGTTTTTTTTTTTTTTAAAAAAAAAAAAAAAAAAAAAAAAAAAAACGGTTTTACATCATAGCGCCGGCCATTTGACCCAGGGCGGCACCTTGCTCTGGGAAATCTTGGATAAACTTGAGTTGCGCTCGTGACGCCTAAAGGGGTCGAGAGAGCAAGCCATTTGTTCGAGTAGCAGCAGCCAGGCAGGCAAGAGGGAGATCGGGAGGCCGAGGCAAGGAGAAGGGGTCGCAGTCTCGTCAGCATCCTCCGATATGACCAGGTTCAAAAACCAGCAAACCGGGAATGAGCCCCTACCCTCCCCCCTAAAGCAACGCCGTCCAACTCACATTCTCATAGGTAATAGCGTTGATGAGCTCCGGCTCGGTCCTCGCAATCTTGGCGCTCCTCTCAAAGTACTTGATCGCATCCTGAATCTTGCCCTGTTGCAGGCTTAGCTGTGCCAGCGTCGCCACCGCCACGTCGCAGTCCTCGTCCTTCTCGAGCGCCTGCCGGCACAGGTCCTCGGCCGCCGCCATGTCCTGCTTCCACTGGAACAGCGCCAACGCCTTGTTGATCATCGGCAGCACGTTAGTGCTGCCTTCCTTAGCCGCCTCAATCTCGATGGCGCGGTCAAACTTGTCCATCGCCTCCTCAAATTTCTGCTGGTCCAGCAGCAGCTCGCCGTAGTAGTTGTACGCCTCCGAAGACCCTTCAAACGTACGCAGCAGCTTGCGAAACGACGCCGTAGAGTGGCCCACGTTGCCGTTCTTGTACTGCGCAACCGCGTACTGCACTTGCGAAAAGATAAACGTCGAGTCGAGCGACGTTGACTTTTCATAGTCCTTGATCGCAGCGTCAAACTCGCCCAGGATAAAGTTAACCTGGCCCCGGTGGTAGTAAATGTCCGGGTCCTCGGGGTTGGCCTCGATCGCCTTGTCAAAGTCCTCAAACGCCGCCTCCTTGTCGCTCAGCTCCATGTGCACGCTCGCCTTCTTGACCCACGACTGCACATAGTCCGGTCGCAGGCTTGTCGACCGCTCCAGGTCCGACAGCGCCTCCTTGGCGTTACCGATCACGAAGCGGAACGTTCCGCGCATGTTGTACGCGTTAGCCTCGAGGTCCTCGTTGCTGAGGCCCTGCTCGATCGCCTCGTTGAACAGGCTCAGCGCGTGCGGGTAGTTTTTGGCGCCCAGCGCCTCGTACGCCAGGACGAGCGTCTTGTCGCCCTGCGACGCGTTCTCGGGCAGGCTGGGCACCTCCTTGTGCCGGAACGCCTCAAGGTAGGCCGTGACAAACGTCGGCGAGGGGAGCTTGGGCTCGCGCGTGCGCAGGATGTCCTGCGCCTTTCCAGTCGCCAGCTTCCGCAGCACCCGCTCGACGCTCTCGGTGGCCGTGGCGTCCTTGAACTGGCCCAGGATGGCCACCGCGGTAAAGTCAGCTAGCGATTGGAAGAGGAGCTCGGCCTTTTCCTCGCCGAGGCCGTCGGCCGTCCCCTCGGCAGGGCTGCCAAGCTGCTCGCGCGCCACCGCCCTCCGGTTGAGCGCCTTGACGTAGGTCTTGTCCATGCGGAGCGCCTCGTCGCAGTCGGGGATGACGAGCTCGGGCTTGGAGAGGTTCGAATAACAGGCGGCGCGGTTGCTGTAGAAGACGGCCATGGGGTGGGCGGCGATGGCCTTGGTGTAGTGCTCGATAGCCTTGTCAAACTGGCGGTTGGAGTAGGCCTTGTTGCCGAGCGACTTGAGGTGCTGCGCCAGCGCCTTCCTTCGCTCCTGCGGCAACCGCAGGATCTCGGACTCGGGCATGGCGGCGAGCTGCTCGTCGGTGGCCTCGTCGAGCAGCGGACCGCTGGGGTCAGAAGGGAGGCCGTCGGATCTTGTCGCGCCGCTGGCGGACGACTCAGCGGCGGCGGTGTTGCCGCCGCTGGCGGCCTTCTTTTTGGCGTTCTTCTTCTTCTTCTTCTTGGCGGCGGCCGAGGTGCCACCGGGCGAGGCAGAACGCGAGGCCTTTTCATCGTCGTCGTTGCTGTCGTCGTTGGCGCTGGACCCAGACTGGCTCTTCTTCTTGCTCAAGGCCGAGGAGCGCGAGTAGAGAAAGTAGCCACCGGCGACAAGGGTGCCCGTGGCAAGGGCGATGACGAGGTTGCGGTTCTCCTGGACCCACTTTTGGAGCTTGGTGGCGGTGTTCTCGGCGGTCGTCTGCGTGCGTGCTGCAGCGTGGGAGGCGTGCTGCGAGGCTTTCTGGGCGGCCTGCGCGGCCTGCTGTGGGAGCGGAGCCATGGTGGCGAGTTTGCGGTTGGGGGTGGCCCCAGTAGTAGAGAGAGTGCGGTACTGCTACTACGACGGCGGCGGCGGCAGCGGAGACACCTTCGTCTGGTGCTGGTGCTGCTGTTGTGCTCTGGGGGCGCGTGTGGGCGTGGGGGTATGTGAGTAGACGCCTTTGGTGCTGGTGGCAGGCGGCAGCAGAGAAATGAGACCGGCTGGCTTGGCTAGCAGCGGGGTTGTTGGACAAGGAAGTAAGGGTGGGACAAGTGGTGGGTGCGTTAGCTCGGACGGGAAGCCGTGCGTGGAGGTGAAGCGGGACGGGAACGACGAAAGAAAGGAAGGAGGGAGAGGACAGGCGTGCTAGGAACAAAAGGGAAGCACAGGCGGGAAGAGGAAGAGCGATCAGCCAGTGCCCGCCCGGCTCAGGCAGCAACCTAACTGCCGCCACTCGCATCCGTACGGTTGTGATTCGCACCGATTCGCACCGATTCGCACCGATTCGCACCGATTCGCACTGATTCGCACTGATTCGCACCGATTCTTAATGCGCAACCCTCTCTGCGTCAGTTGGCTGCTGCGCGCCACGCCGCCAAAAAGCCACCCAAATCCATCTGCGAGGCCGCATCAAGATTCTTATGATTAACTCTTATTATCTGGCGTGGCCTCGCCAAGTTGTTCACGCGCTCTCATTTCACGCACTACATGGCAGCAGTACGACTCTTGACTACTACGACTACGACTACGACTA
>JALNIF010004201.1:0-10747 GCA_026284005.1 Thecaphora frezii | reverse complement strand
CGGCTTGGCCTTGACCAAGACCAAACCGAAAAAACACAAATTCATGCAGGCTTGGTGCGGTTGCCAGGCGGCGCACTCCGAAAGGGTTGCTAGCAGGGTCGGCAGCCGCAGGAGCGTGCATCGACTCCCACAGTAGTGTGGCGGCCAAAACGTCACAAGGGGGGGCTTGCAGCTGGGCTGCCGACCCTGCTAGCAACCCTTTCGGAGTGCGCCGCCTGGCAACCGCACCAAGCCTGCATGAATTTGTGTTTTTTCGGTTTGGTCTTGGTCAAGGCCAAGCCGAGCCACGCTACGCCACGCCACGCCACGCCACGCTACGCCCCCAAACCGGCTTCCAGCGCACGAGCGCAAGTAGAGAGTGGAGAGGGAAAAGGGGGGTTAGGAGAGAGGAGAGAGAGAGAGAGAGAGGCAAGCAAGCTGGCGCGAGCAAAATTTAAAGCTCAACCGACGCACGCACGCGCGTGTGCGTGTGGGTAAGTCGACCTTGAACTATCGCAGCTAGCTGTATGTGTGGCCTCTCTGCTCTCTCTCTCGATCTCTCCTCTCTCCGCCCTGACCTGTCCCCTCCGAGGAAACAAGGCCCAGTCCGAAGTAACAAAAGCGAGAGAAACAAAAGAACAACAAAAAAAGGCGATGGGTGGGGTGGCTTGGACCTTGGCAAAGGGTGGCACCTCTCTTTGTCTCCTCCCTTTTGGATCGATGTCGACCGCACAAGAGGGAGCTTGAGCTGCAACAGCCTATGGGCCCAACTCGGCCGACGCAAGTCACGCAAGCCGAGGAGGCGGCACCGCGTTCTGGCCACGCCAGAGCCAAGCTTGGACCCTTGCCGCGCCGCCACCCACGAACCGCCCTGGTTCAACCTAGCTCGCTGCTTCTCTTTTTCTAGGGCGGAACCCAAAGCCCAGACCGAATGGCCGCGCCTCAAGGCGCAGAAACGTTGCAGCCCTGCCGAGGCCGCGCAACACCACCAACCGCTCACACTACGGCCAGGACAGCCAATGTAACGTGCCAAGCGGTGGCGCTAACAGGCCGCCCAGCCGTTTAGGCTCGAGGCGCATAGAACAGCGGTCGGCCCTCCCGCTGTAGCATCCATCTAGGGTACCCACAACAACGCCCCGTCGGGTCGGACTGCGCGTTGCCGTGATCGCCATTGTCGTGCGTCAAGCAGCACCGCCGCGACGTCGAAGGATGCAACGAGGCCAACGACGACGACGGCATTGACAACGATGACGACGACGATCACAGTCGCAAGCAACGAGCTGCGATCACCAACAGCGAGAGTTGTAGAGGCCTCGCAGCCCCCGCTCGCTCCAGCACTGCGGAGTGCAAGGTCAAGGCCTGCTTGGCTTCTACGACGTTCGAGCTTCCCTACGATAGACCGTAGGGCGGCCCTTTTGCGATAGACGCGGGGGAGTTGGTGGTCGGCCACCGGAGCCACCGGGCCACGCCGCTCTCCGACTCCGCTGGTGCAATCTACCGATCTCATCGCGTCGCCCTGCTCCTCGTCCTATCAACGCCGCAATCGGTACGCGGCGCACCAAGAATCCGAACGTTCGAGGCGGAGCCAACTCACCTTGGCAGGCTGTGGATCTGTCCTGGCTGTTCGCAACGAAGCGGCGGTTGAGAAAGAAGTGTGTGATGGATGGTGGTGGAAAAAGGGGGTTGGTGGGACAAAGTCGGGAAGGGCTGCAGCCTTTGTCGTTTGGTGAATGCCGCGGCTCGCCCTAGCTTAAAATGGACAGGTTCCTTGACCTCGTGGCTGGGCGGCGAATGGTATAAAGGTTGACTTGGCAGATGCCGAGGCGAAGCTAACGTCGTGGGCTTGATCCTCGCCGTTACCGCCGCTCGGATCTCTTGAGCGCCGCGGTAGCACAGGGTGGGTCTAGCGCTCCCGGTTCGATCCAAAGATGCTGCTACTGCTGGTGGGTCCGTGTACTGCAGCTCGCGATCGTATCCTCGCAAGCGTAGAGCGCGGATTAGGACGAGTTGGAGACTGGTCTACGGGCGGTGAGCCTGACGGAGGAGGCGGAAGCAACGTAGACGGGGCCCGAGACAGGAAGAGAGAGAGAGAGGGAGGGAGGGAGGATTATGACCGAGCGTTGAGGAGACGGTGGCAAACGCGTGCAAGGCGAGCCAGCGGAGCGGCCAAACAGGCGGACGATAGGTGCTTAATTGGAAGCGAGGTGGCAAGGGCGCACGATGCGAGGCAGCCGAGAGTCGCGCGAAAGCAAGGCAGCGATGGTGGACGTGGTGACTGTGATACCGATAGCGGAGGTGATGGTGGTGGGGATGGTGGTGGTTGGCGATAGTGGTGGTAGCGCTGGCGTTGAGGACGGATGGGCGGACTGTCAAGTGGAGAAGGGTCGATGGCGAGGGGCAGACTCGGACGTCGACGGCCGAAAGAATCGCTGGATAAGGGGGGGATAGAGCTGGACAAGCGTCCAAGTTTCGGGCAGGGACGAGCTTACTTGCAAAGGTAAGATAGAGGGCCCTAGCGAACGGCGGAGCATTCCAGCACCGACCACTGTTGCGGCTTGGATGCGGCACGATTGGCCGGGGCTTCGAAGCGGAGCAAGACCGCTGGAGCGATCCGCGGTCTGGCGAGCTATTGGTGGCCGCTCCATCCCAAGTTTGCCTTCTCCCTTGCCTTGTCCGATAGTCATGCTACCCCTTCTACACTAGCTGCACGCCGGCTACATGGGAAAACCCTTGCCGATGGAAAACAAATAAAATGCCCGGCGTCGATGCGGGAGGCTGTTAGCTTGTATGCTGGGAGAGGGGATAGAGAAAAGGCGGATGCTAATGGCGGAGGAGCGAGTGGCTGTTTGGGCTCAATTAGGGAGGGTGGCAAAAGGCGTCATGCTGCCATGCAGGGCGCGTTTTTACGGTGGTTGGCATCTATTGCTCTCTCTCTCTATCGATTGGGATACAAAGGGCGGAGCTACATCGTACTATGCCACTGGCTGGACAGGGTGCTTGGATACGGTAGAAGCGGACTGGGAGGGGTTGTGGGTGAGCTTGGGTTGACGACGCCGATCCCTGGTCATGTCTCGCCACTGCTTCTGGCGTGGGTGGCGAATGGGGCGTGGTAGATGGATGTGGAAGGCAGCACTCTGTCAGGATAGGCTACAGAGAGCGTCTGTAAACGTCGGACCTGAATTCACCAGAGGCAAGGGCTGCATGTGTACCTTGCATTTTCGTGTGCTGCTGCGTTTGGCGCTCGATGGCCTTGCTATTGTGCAATGGCATACCTCACTTTAATATACGCAAGCGTCTCTTTTGCACTTTCAGAGGGCGTGCTTTTTGTTGCCCGCTGCAGACCAACGTGCTAGGGAAAGCCAAGCGAGCGGTGCTTTTCGCGCCCGGCAGAGTAAGTAGCATTCCAAAATCCAGTTAGTTGTACAACCGCAGCAATCTAAAATGCTAATCGTATGCCTAGGTGTATCTACATAGTAGCAAGCCCGAGTATGTACTGCTGCTGCTCTCAAAAGCACAGGATGCCGCTGTATGGTTTCGGCTGCCAACTATTCTAACCATTCATCCTGCACAACCCACCTCGCAGCGCACACATGCAGCCAACGCACCAACTACACAAGCCACCTTAGTCTGCCTCGATGTTTTCCCTCCCGCTTGCATCTCGCCTCCTTGCCCACCTTGTCTTTGTAGCTCCAGCAACGCTCCGACGTTTACCTCGGCCTCCTGCAGCGCTGTACGCATCTCCATGCCACCCATAATCAAACCAAGCTCTCTGCGGGTTTTCGCTTCAATCCATCTTCGCTCCATGGCCACCCCCCGGGTCGGAGAGGCGTTGCGTTGGGCGGAGCGACAGTTTCAGTCCCAGCTTAGCCAACGCATCGGACAAAGGGGCGTGTGCCGAGTTTGGGGGGTTCGAGTTCAACATCGACGACGAGCCAACCATCTCGTCCGCTTATCCTTTCCGGCGAGAAGGGGGGAGAAAGGGGGGAGAGAGGAGCGTGGAGGCAACGGGCGAGCTTTGCGAACCAACATGCGAAGGCGCCGTCTAATCTGCGCAAGGCTGCGAACCCAAATCCCACGACGACAAAGGAAAATCACATACAATCCATCAAGCGCACGGCTCGAGGGATTTGACAGGACAACATCGCCCCACACTGGCCCCGAGCGGTGGCAACGACGACAGGCATTGTCAAGAAGCCAGGCTGGATAAACGCCGACCGAGCCACGGCTGGTCACGTTGTTGCTCATGCGTTGCCACTGCTAGCTTGCCGACTTGCTTGTGAGGTAAATAAAGCGAGGCGCATCCGGGCGGTGCGAGGCGAAGCGGCTATGCCTCGTCGTCATCTGCCCAACGCTATCTGGCAAGAGATGCGACTTCCCTGAGCGCTCCCAAGCGCCACTTTTGCGAGCAGTCCTTGGTTCGCGTTGCATCACATCATACCGAAGCGGCGGCCGCGGTAGTCGGTGGTGGGCACGAAGCGAGAAGGCGGCTGCCTCGCCGTCGTCGCCTTTGTCTTGTAACCAAGGCCGTGGCACAAATGGGAGGCGGAGCAACAAACGCTGACACGAAGGGACTGAAGGAATGCGGGCCAAGTTCAAGGGATGGGAAAAAAAAAAAAAAAAAAAAAAGGGAGGTTCGGGCCCTTGTTTTATTCGGAGGATCGTTGGCTGCAAGGAGATCGACGAGGGGGCGGGAAAGGCTGTTGGAGCCGCACGTCGCCAGGGAAATTGATTGGTGGTCGGTAGTAGACCTACTTCACAGCCGTAGTAAACAGACCAGCTTGGTCGCTGTGGCGTGGCGTTGGTTTTAGAAAGGCCTGCTGCGAATGAATGTACTTTGGTGGTGTGCCCCGTTAAACAGGCGTGGGATGAGGTTTTGGCAAGGTCGGCGGGCGGGCGAATAAGGCTTTCGCTTGGCTGTCCAGAAGCTAGCTTAGCTTGGTTGCCACCCTCGCTTGGCTAGAAACGTCGAAGCCCAATGGAGCCATTGTCGCATTTTTTACATTTTAGATTACTCGACTAATACGACCGAGGCAGCCGGTCGACGAGCATCGGCGGGGCAAGGGTCGTGAGAACAGCGCGGCGGCGCGCATGTCGACTTCCGCGTCGACCTGAACGTCCAAGCAGGGTCTCGAGCTGGACCAACGTGGGGGGGAGCAGCATAGCTTCGAGGAGCGATGCACGGAGGTTGGCTCAGAAGAGAAGCGGGAAGTTTCCATCTTGTATCCGCGACGACGACACGGAGAGGGCGAGGCTGTTTCCACCTCGCCGCTTCCCTTGTGCTTGCTTGCTTGCTTGCTTGCCTGCTTGCCTGCTTGCTTGCTTGCTTGCTTGCTTGCTTGCTTGCTTGCTTGCCTGCTTGCCTGCTTGCTTGCCTGCTTGCTTGCCGGCCCCTTTTGACCGGCTGCTGACGAGAGAAGTGACGACAGCACCAAGGCACAAGCACGCGCGCCACGCTCGAGTGTCGGTGCCATTGCAGTTAGGGTGGTTGAACCCAACGTCGCATCGGGCTGATGCGGCCATCGACGCTGAAACAGACTCGAAGTTGGCGTGCCGATTCGAGCCACGTTGGTGTGGAGGTTGAGATCCGACTTCCCACCTTGATCCTACGGAACCGAAGCTTGCGCCCCTGCCACTCTGTGTGTTTTTTCTTCTTTTTCTGGGATTTTGGGATTTCTTTTGCAAGCGGATTTTCTTCGCGATTTGTAGGAGTTGGGATTTTTTTCTTCGTTGCGTTGGGTTGCGTTGGCCGGAAAATTTTAGCAGCTTCTTTCCACCTTAGTCCCATATTCGCTCCACCCTCCCGCTCCAACCACGACCAACACCGACGCCGCCACCACTCGCGCCTTTCACCATCTACACAGCCCTCACCGCCACAGGCAATCTTTCGCTACATACCCACACTCACAGCCAAAGCTTCGCCCGTTTGCCACCCTACCACACATCCTTGGCTCGCTTCACCCTCCGCCCGATCGCCTTGCCTTGGCACGCCTCCTACCGCCACCTTAGCACCATCTCCCGACGCCCAAGCGTCACACAGCAGCCATGCCCGACGCATTTTTCCAAAAGAAGCGCAAGCGAACCACCTCTACATCGGGTGGCGACGGCGGCGGCGATGGCCGGAGCAAGGGCAAGGGCGCGTCTTCGTCGTCGTCCTCCCGCGCTGGCCCTAGCTCCTCACGGCGGTATACGGCGACGCTCTCTGCCAACAAGCGCGCCAACCGCAAGGCGGCCGGCGACTCTTCCGATGACGACGTTAACGGTGGCGGCGACGACGAGGCGCTCGACACCATGGACCTGCAGCACCGCTACGACGAGGGTCCCGACAGCGACCAAGAGGCCGAGCGCGCCGAGACGGCCGCCGAGGCGCGCGTCCGCCTCGCCAAAATGTACCTCGAAGGTCTCAAGCAGGACCAGGACGACGACGGCGCCGACGCCGCCGTCGCCGACCGCGACAACATCGCTGCCCGGCTGCAGAAGGACGTGGCCGAGATGAGCGGCAAGATGCACGCGTTTGTCGCCAAGCGCATCGCCCCGCCCACCGAAGAGGAGCGCGCCGCCATGGTTCTCGGCGTGCGCGGCCACCGGCTCAGCGTCACGGCGGCCGTGGTGTCGAGCGATGCCACCAGCCTGTTTACGGCGGGCAAGGAGGGGAGCGTGGTGCGGTGGAGGCTGCGCGACGGCAAGATGGTGAGGGTGCTGCCGCGGAGGGCCAAGCGCCTGGACGCCGAGGGAAGGCCCGTGGCGCCGGCCAAGTCGCAGCGGTCCAAGACGAGCGGCGCGGCGCGGAGGAGGGAGAGGATGACGAGGAACAAGGGCAAGGCGCGCGCCGTCGACGGCGACGATGCCGAGGGCGGCGGGGAAGGCGAGGCCGCAGCGGCGAGCTACCTCGACGTCGGCGAGGGCGAGGGGCACACGGACGAGATCTGGGCGCTGTCGATCAGCAGCGACGGCAAGTACCTGGCGTCGGGAGGCAAGGATCGACGCATCGGCATCTGGTCGCTCGGTGATGGCGGCGGCGGTTCGGGTGGCGGCGACGAGCGGTGGATCAAGGCGCTGGGCGGCCACAAGGATTCGATCAGCGCGCTGTCGTTCCGGCCTTCGAGCTCGGAGCTCTACACGGCGTCGTTTGATCGGACACTGAAGCTGTTTGACGTATCGCAGCTGAGCTACATCGAGACGCTTTTTGGACACCAAGAGTCGATCCTGTCGATGTCGTGCCTGCGCGCCGAGACGGCCGTCAGCGCGGGTGGACGCGACCGCACATGCCGCTTCTGGAAGATTCGCGACGAGAGCCAGCTCGTGTTCCGGGCGGGCGCCAAGTCGAAGCTGCGCGAGGTGCTGGAAGGCGGCGACCTGGCGAGGCTCGAGGAAAAGGAGCGCCAGCACGAGCAAGAGCAGCGCTCGAGGGGAGTCAAGGAGGAGGCGCTGGATCGGCGACCGACGGAGCTGGTCGAGGGTAGCGTCGACTGCGTGGCCATGGTGGACGACGGCCACTTTTTGAGCGGCGGCGATACGGGTTCCATCTCGCTGTGGAGCCTGAGCAAGAAGAAGCCCGTGTTTAGCGTGGCGGCGGCGCACGGTTTCCACGAGATGATGAGCGAGACTGAGGGCAAGATTCAGACACCGCGGTGGATTACGAGCCTGGCGTGCCTGCCGTACGGGGATGTGTTTGCGAGTGGTGAGTAGCGTTTGTGGCGGAAACCTGGTGCTTTGACCTTTCCCGAGGCCCCGCGGTGCCGTTGCCTCGCCGGTTCGCGAAGGCCTTTTACCAAATCTCACCGCGTTGCCTCCTCGCCTCTCTGCCGATTTGGTTTGCTCGACGGCACCAGGATCCTGGTCCAACGAAATCCGACTGTGGGCGCTCGACGCCAACCTGCGCAGCTTCACTGCACTCTTTTCGATCCCCGTCGTGGGGTTCATCAACAGCCTCCAACTCGTCCTGCCGCCTCCGTCGAGTGCGCATCGCGACGCGGCGTCGGGTCGCACCGTCTCTCTCGCCATCGCACCCAACAAGTGGAAACGTAGGGGCGGACTCGCTTCCCTACCTTGTTCCTCTACCGGGCGGGAGGACGCCGAAGAGAAGGAGCAGGATGAGGAGGAGGAAGAGGAGAGGGGAAGACCAGTGAGGGGAACAAAGGAAAGCGTACCCCCCATCCTCGTTGCCGCTGTGGGACAGGAACACAAGTTTGGAAGGTGGTTCAAGATCAAAGAGGCCAAGAATGGCGCCGTCGTTGTGCCGCTTTCGTTTAAGCTGTCCTAGATGGAGGAGGAGGGCTTTGTCGTCCTTTGCTCAACGCCCAACCTCTCCTTTTCCCCACCTCTTTTTACCGAAAGCAAGAAAAAAATCCTTTAAGCGCACACATCTGCATTTCAACCATGTCCTCGTTCGTCTTTTTGGTCGTGATCGTCGTCGGTGTGTTGCAAAGTGGGCCGCGATCCAGTAACGGGACGGAAGAAACAAGAGAAAAGTACAGGAACCAATGCAAGGGAAAAGAGACTATGCTGCGCCAACCGAATCAACCGAACAATGTACTAACGCTAGAGAGAAAAAAAGACAAGGGGGATGAAGGGGGACACAAGGTAGACCCTGTGCAACAAGAAAGCCAAGGGAGACTCGTACAAACACAAGAACAGAAACCACATTAAAACAGCGCTGTAACCGATGTAAGCCAAAAGGAAAAGAGGAGAGGGAGAGAGAGAAAGAAAGAAAGAAAGGAAAGAAGGCGCCGGGCCGGCGCCTCTACGAGATAAAGACCTTCCGCAAGCTGCCAAACGAAAACGTCTCTCCCGTACGCGGACACTTGATGGTATTGCCGTCCCTGCTCTTGGCCGCCATTTCTTCAAGCGCCTGTTTTTCAATACCACCCCCCCACCAAAAGAACGATCCGTCCAACCACGAGTGACGAACGCCCGCGTCGACGTAACAAGTCAGCTCTCTAGCCCATCCCAGCTCGCCCCTCTCATCGCAACGGCACATGTATGCATGCTGGCCAGGTAAGAACCGTGGACTCAGGCCGACAAACTCACCGAAAGAGCATAGACGCGTCCGTTGGGCAGCGCCATGGGCGGGTTGTTTTCGTCCATCACTTTCCCGCTCATACTGCAGACCAGCGTCGAGTTGGCGTGGTGACTCCACGGCACCTCCCTCGCCAGCGTGCCCAGTCCGTCGGTATCGCAAATCGGACAGTCGATGTTGCGGTCGTCGGATTTGCCCCCGATCCCATACGCAGCGCCAGTAGCAGCAGCAGCAGTGGTGGCGGTGGCGGTGGCGGCGTGTCCGTGGGCCTGCGAGAGGGGCGCCACGCCCGTCGCCATCATGTTGCCGAGGTACGACAGCGGCGTTCCCATATCGCGCTCGCCGTCTCTCGCCGCCGCCTCGAGCGATGTCGTCGCACCCGCCGTCGCCGCAGCGCCCCCCACCGCGGGCGGAAAGCGCGAAGGCACCGAGACAGTGTCAACGTCGCCGCCGTGCCTACCGTCGAGCAGCGTCGCGGAGGCGGCGTCGGCGGCGGTGCGTCCGCCCAAGTGGCCCGGTGCGCCTGTAGCAACGCCGGCGCCGGCACCGTTGAGCACGCGCGCCTCGTGGCTGTAGCACGCCGGCACCTTGAGGCTCGACAACCCGGCGCTAAGCGCAATGTGCAGGATCGGCTGCAGCGGCAGGCTGTGGATCTGGAGCGCGCAGACGCGGAAGCTGTCGCGCAGGGAAAGCCAGCGGTACGGCGTGTAGAGGTCCTCGTACGCCCAGCCGTCAGGGCCGCACGCGATCAGGCCCATGGCGCGCGAGATCTGCTTCTGGATCGCCTCGTACGCCGCCCGGTCGTACTCGGCCTCCTTGTCGTCCTTTTTGTCGGCCGCCGCCTTGGCCGAGGCGGCGCTAGCGGCCTGCATGGGCAGCAGGTGGCGGCGGAGGTAGGCGATGGCCTCCTTGATGGATTTCGGCGTACGGATCCGCGCCAGCTCGATGTACTCCTGAAGGCGGAGGTCAAACTCGAGCGGGCTCTTGATCTTGCGCAGCATCGTCTTGTTCTCAGAGCACCAAGCGAGCGCCAGCGCACAGCTGGGCTTGGGGTTGGAGGTGGCAGCATCGTCGTCGTGGGCCGCTTCAGCGTTAGCAGAAGAAGAAGCTGCTGTGGCGGCAGCAGCATCGGCGTCACCTGCAGTGCTGTCGGCCTCGATGGCGGCCTCGCCCTGATCGTCGTTGTTGAGCTGCCATCCGGGAGGCATGAGCGAGTTTTCTATGTTGGCAATCTCGGCAAAGAGGTCGGTGTCGACGAGGTCCTGGATGCCCTTGGAGGCGGCGAGTTCGTGTGCCGATGCGCGGTAGCCGCGGCGGAGCATGTAGTCGACGAGCATGCGGTCGAGGCGGGTCTTTGACCACTCGGCAAATTCGGGGCTGGCGGTGCTCTGGATGGCGTGCAGGTTGCTGAGGTGGTCGGTGCGGGACTGGGCCATGCGGAGCATGTGCTTGGACTGGTCGGCGATGGGCTGCATCTTGCGCTTGAGGCCGCGCAGTCTGCCAAGCATGGCGTCGAGGTTGCGTACGGCGTCGGCGGCGGTGATGGTGGGTTGTTGGGGTTGGGACTGGGAATGGGAGGCCGGGATGGTGGTATTGAAAAACAGGCGCTTGAAGAAATGGCGGCCAAGAGCAGGGACGGCAATACCATCAAGTGTCCGCGTACGGGAGAGACGTTTTCGTTTGGCAGCTTGCGGAAGGTCTTTATCTCGTAGAGGCGCCGGCCCGGCGCCTTCTTTCCTTTCTTTCTTTCTT
>JALNIF010004194.1:0-12362 GCA_026284005.1 Thecaphora frezii | reverse complement strand
TGGGTATTTTGGGGGGGGGGGGGTTTCGCTGTCGTTTTTTTTTTGGGGGTTTGCCTTGTAAAAAAAAAAATTAAAAAAAATAAATTTATAAAAAAAAAAAAAAAAAAAAAAAAAAAAAAAAAAAAAAAAGAGGGAATTGTAGAGTCGTCTATCGAATGGCGAGTCTACACTCGCTCCCGTTCCCGCTCCTGCTCTCGCTCTCAGCCTCGAGATGGGCGTCGAGTCGATCAGCGGGGATGGGAGCCGAAGGAGGGTGAGGGATAAAGCTAGAGACGGAATGCGTCTCCCGGCTCCAGGTCCAGCCGGGCCGGGAGGCGGCGGTGCGTCTCTTCTACTCTGAGCGCCGCGAAGAGGGCGGAGAAGGACAAAAAAAGCTGAATATAGGAAAGGGGGTAAAAAGAGGGTAGGGATGGGTGGACGGGCCGTGCAGGCTCTAGGCGCCGGACTTGAAGTTGATGCCGCCGTCAAAGATCATGTTCTGGCCGATGGAGACGTAGCCGCTGCCTACGGGCTCGATGATCTCGCCGTCGACACTCGTCAGTCGGAAGGCGAACTTGTCCGAAGGTCCGCACGTCTGCGCTGCAAAGAAGCTGTTGTCCTTGTGGTCTGCCTTTGTCCAGGTGCTCTCGCCCTCTGCCGGCGCAGAGCAAATCAAGTCGGAAGGGGCGCGGAGGGAGCGAAAGGAAGAGAGGATGAGAGGGACAAGAAACCATGTGGCGGTCAGCGTCGATGAAACGTTTGATCCGGGTCCGACATCGTGTTCGGGAGATCGAGTGGGTTCAAGAAAGAGGAAGGGAGAAAGGTGGAAGAGGGAAGAGGGCTCGAGCCAAAGGATGGTGTAAGAACCGCTACTCACGCTTCTGGAACTCGACCTGGCCAACGGGTCGGTAGGCGCCTCGGATCTGGACCTGGCAGAAGCCCTCGGATGCGCCGTCGCGCCACTTGACCTCGAGCGCCTTGCCGCCGCTGCCGCTTTGGGTGAAAAGGTCCTGGCAGTTGACGAAACGCCACGAGATCTCGAGCTCAGTCGGGCTCGCGTTCTGAGTGGCGCTCTTCCACGCATCTGGGTGCATGTCGAGACCGCTGTGGCACTGGTCACCGGGGCACCAATCGCTGACAAAGGCTAGGGTGTATTCGTCGCCCAGTGCATCGTTGCCGCCCGAGATCGCCTTGGAGTCCTCGAACTTCCACTGGGTGTTGGCGACAAACTTGCTGGCGTCCGTCTTCCGGATCTTGACGCACGATCCGCACGCGAATCCGTCGAGCCACTGCACGTTGTTCATCGCGACCGAGGGCAGGTTGGCGTGCGGCAAGTCGTCCAACATGCACGCGCCGCCCTGCCACGCGCCCTCACCGCCGAAAGTGGTGCCCCGGCCACTTCGCAGGTAGTCGGGAGAGAGCAGGCTCCAGTCCGTTCCCGAAGGCAGGGTGCCCGATGAGAGCTTGCCCTTGACCACGAGCGAGTTGCCGTCGGCGGAGACGGTGCCGGAAGACGAGTTCGAGCCCGAACCGGTGCTAGCGGCAGCGCCGGCAGTAGTACCCGACGATCCGCTGCCGGCGCCCTTGATGCTGGTCGAGCTGCCATTGGCGGTTGCGGTGCCCTTGGTGCCGGTCGGGCTGCCACTGGTGGTTCCGGTGCCCGTGGCAGGGGTCTTGCCCTGGGTGCCGGACGAGCTGCTGCCGGACGGCGTCTCCGGAGAGCCGCTGGCGGGGTTGGTGCTTCCTTTCGTGGTCGAGGGACCCGAGCCCGGGGTGACGGCCGAGTCGGTCGTGCTCTTGGGCCGCGTGGAGCCGCCCTTGGTGGGGTTACAGCTCTTTTGGGCCCTGTTCTTGTAGTCGCGCTTGGCGTGTCGCGAGTGGGCGACGCCGTCGTGTCCGTGGCGACTGCCACGGACCGCGAGGGCAGGGAAGGAATGGTCGTGGACGACGCCACGGGCCTCGAGGTGGTTTGCAGCGGCGTCGCTGCCGCCGACGAGGGTGGCCGAGGCGAGGACGGGCAGGAGGCCGATGAAGCCGACGGAGACCTTCATGGTGGGTGGATCTTCAGAAAGTGCCGGACGGAAAGGTTTCGGGACGGGATCAAAGGTGAGGCGGTCGAAGACGACGAGTAGCTGCCGATGCCGAGATGGAAAGAGAGGCGAATGAACGAAGGGATGCGCCGACAAGCAGTGCCAGACTGAGCCGGTATGGGGTTGCCACGGGACGGGAAGGAAAGACTAGGGAGCAAAGAGTCTCACAGAGACGGCAAAGGACGACAAGTAAAGACGAGGGAGCAAGGAGTCTCGCAGAGACGGAGGGACGAACGAGACGATGGGGATGAAGTTCCTACGGGCATCGAGGTTGTCCTCTTATAGTGTTGGCGGGGCATCGCCATCGATCCTTGACGGGTGTAGAGGGTTGCAATGGACGTCGTTTGCCAGCAAAGTTGCCGCGAGGGGGGGGGGATGGACCTTGGGCGTCTGCAGGTGTTGCACAGTTGCTTTCTTCGCAAGGGGGGTTGGGGGCATGAGCAGGCAAGCGTGCAAGGCGATCAGCGGCCATTGGAGAGCAGCAGGTACTTACCCACCCGGCGCAGAGATAAATCACCGTTAGCTAGCTAGGTTGGCATGGTGGGTGGGGGATGCGGCTGGCGTGGGCAGAGGTGCACGGGTGAGTGAGGGTGCGCGGTCTGTGGCGGGGAGCAGCAGCAGTTGTTGTTGAGTGGTTGCGCGGCCTGCGTTGGCAAGGTGGCGAGGTTGCACGTCGACGGAAAGCAGAGCAATGGTGGTGGTCGAGGCAAGGGACGGTGCCTGAAACGGGCGCAGCTGGTCTCCTGGACAGCTTCCGAGGCAACCCGACGAGGTTGGGGTAGACGCTGCACGCGTGCAGGCCAAGCCATTAACTTTTTATTCTTATTCTTGTTATCGGCCTCAGCCTTGCACGCTGCGGTGTGCGTCGTGTTATGCTGGCCATGAATGGATTCATTAACAATCCCTATTCTTTTTCTTAGTCATTGTTGCCCGACGATGCGCGTGCAGCTGTCGTTGCTCTAGTCGAGGTACATAGATATAGGTTATGTAGTTGTGAGTATGCGTGTGATAGGCTCGCGCGCAGCGGCCTGCCTGTCAGAGGCGGCCAAGCCGACGCATCAGCCAACTCACACAGCAGAGGCGCACCGTAACTCACAATTGGAAGTCACTGAGACTCTTGCCTCCGATTCTTCTCTAACGCCAGCCAACCGGCGACCACGCCGACACGGGCCAACCTACCGTCCGTCACGTTGGAGCCCTGCCAACGAACGCCTCGACTCACTTGGCAACGAAGCATTTCCTTTTCTACGACAAAGGCAAAAACCAAACCACGACGCCGCCCATGCAACTTGTCAGAGACGACGCAGCATCGCACAAGAGACAACAGCGGCGAGCTTTTTCACAGCTGCCAGCAACACTGCGACTGTTGCCGTACGTCAATCCAAAATACACCAGAACAAGAACAGGGGAAGAGAAAATTTAATTTAATAAAAAAAAAAAAATCATCAAAATCTTGTGGTGGCGAGCTGTGGAGCTGCTGCTGCTGCTGCGTCGGTGGTTGCCAGCTGGCCGGCTTGCGTTGCGGCGGCAATTCCGAGCCTTGGGCCTGGGGGCGTTTGTCGGGTTGCAGCCGTGCATCGAGGGTGTCTCGCTGCACAAAGCTTGTTGGCTGAGCTTCATCGCTTGACCTGACTCGACCTGAATCGACCTGACTCGACCTGACTTGACCTGACTTGGTTACCTTGACTTGACTAGTGGCTTGGTTTGCGGCGTTGCATGAGGAGCCTCTATTATCTCTGCCAAACCTGACAATGCCTCGCCTCGCCATCTCTGTACAATAGTTTTTTTTTTTGTAACTGTTGAAACGCAGCGCCCACCGTTTTATCCGGTCGAGGTGCAAAGCGATTGCTTTAATAGTGAGTTAGACCCTCGCCACCTGGGCGGGCCCCTGTTTCGGCGCCAATGTGGATGTGAAAGAAGGGCAACCGACGGCCACGCATCGAGACCAACCTGCCCAACCGCGCGCAGCCGTACTGACTGTTGGGTTGCCATGATCACGAGCGCCGCCTCAGACCAAAACAGGGGCCGCCTGCTGCGCTGCGCTCGCTTCTGCGCCTTGCACCGACCACCTCGATGTAGCATCCTGATTACCTTGCATCTCGGCCTCGTTGGCTGCGCCTCGCCCATCTGCGCAACGTGCTACCATCCGGCCGAGCGCGCGTGCCCAGTGGCTCTGTCTTGCACAAGGCTGACGCTGATGCTAGGTGAGCTTCGTCCTCTATGTGCTGGCCCAAGCTGGCCATCCATGCATCACTCCAACGCAGACGTCAAACGAGCTGCCCTCGTCGATGCCGCCTCGCCTCTCCATGGCCTAGCCCGCCAAAGTCGCCGCCATCCTTCCATCGGTCCATCCCTCTGGGTCACCGGCGCCGTGCGCCGTGCCCCATACCTGCGCCTGCACCGCGCACCCGAGCCTCGGCGGACGCTAACCCGGAAACCCAAACCCGGTCTCACAACGAGTCGCCGCCACAATGCTGAACCCCACCATACAAAAAACTCTCTACCGTCGCTTTGCCCTCCTTCCCCCCGTGCCGTGCGCTGCGCGCTCGCTCTGGCGTTTCTGTCATGATGCTGCGGCGCCAGCGTCGACCGACCACGGCAGAGGATTGCAGCCAAGGGCCCATCGTCTCGCGTCCGCTCGGTGTCACGCACGCCACTTGCGAAAATGCGGCCGAGTTCAGCGACCTCTGCAGCGGTACACGATGCCCGCACAAGGCCCGCGATCGGACCCGGGGGGACCGCAGCTCATCGGTCGTCCTCAGCCCAGGGCTAAGGCATTGGGCGTGAGCGCGGCTTATGAACAAGTCCGCCCTTCTCCTGCCCCACCAACGGTGCGGCTCGATGCCATGGAAACACCCGGGGCGACCCCTTTTCCAATATTGATTAGGGACCCTACCCGTGCCCCGTCGCAGCTCCATCGCACCACCCTCAAACTCCCCCACACGAGGGCACCCGAATACCTAGCTTATTGCGATCCTCCTGCGCAAGTGCAGAGCTTCGACCGGCGGCGGGCATTGGGCGTTGGTGCCAAAGGGGTGGGCGAGCCGTTGCGCACGGCTCGAGTCTCCACCGCGGTCCGCCGGTGATGAAGGAAGCCTTATCTACCGTCAGGGCACTGCCACCGTATCGGGGCTCACGGGCCGCTGGCACACCGTCCGGCCCCAGCCCCGAGCAACTCTGTCCTACCTCGCCAACGGAGGGCAGCCTCGGAAATGAAGGCGACCCGACGTGGGGCCATATATATCAGGGCATGCAAGATGCGGCACAACAGTCGGCGCCCTCGGATGGCTCCTTCCTCAAAAATGTCTGATTGGCTGCTTCCGGAACCCTAGCAGACCCTATCCGCCGGAATAGCCCCTCCATTTCCTCGTCACCACCACGACCGCCATCCACCGCCACCGTTGCGATCTGCGTCCCCCCACCCCTTCCTCTTCTCCGCTCTTTGCAACGCAACGGCCAGCTTCCTTTCGTGTCTCTGACCGGCCTCGAAATACAAACACCTCGCCTCCCCGCCTAGACGCGCATCGCGAGGATGACGCGGCACGACGGCGCGTGGCTGCTGCCACGCATCTTTGACCATAGACCCGACGCCTCCAAGCTCCTGGCGCTGCAGGACTTTACCCTCGAGCAGCTTTGGTGGAATACGCCCCTCATCGTAGCGCAAGCGCTGCTGCTCTCGGAAATCGTACGCACCTATCCGGCCGAGCTCTCCATGATCCGTCGCATCATCAAGCGCAAGAAGCCCAACCTGGCCGAGATGATGTTTTTCAGCATCAAGTACGTCTCGCTCATCTCTGTCGTTTTGACGACCCTGGTGCAGCTGGTGAGTACCTGACCTTCCCTTTTCGCGCTTTCCCCTCCTTCTCTCTTCCCCTTGATTCTCTCCTTGCCTCTTGTGCCAACCGTTGCGGCTGCGTGATACATGGAGCGGAGAGCTAAATCGTAGTCGCAACCGGTCTGATGGTGACGAAAAATGGATTATTATTTATTTTTACCTTTTCCAGACGAAGGTGCCGGGAACCGATGCGAGGTGCGTGGCCTTTTCGTGGGCCTCCAACATCTTCACCTTTTCCATCTGCACGCTCGTCGTCATGACGATTGCGTGGCGCACCTCGATCATCTTCCATGGCCAGCGCAAGGTCCAGTACCTCTTGGGCGCCGGCTTGGCTCTCCAGATCTGCCTCTCTGGCTGGGCGGTGGCCGTGTACTTTAAGGTGCGTCCGCGCAAGACCTCCGTCCCCTTCATCCCTTTCCCCTTCATCCCTTTTTCCGACGTTGTGAATGGGGAGAAATACTCGGATCGATGCTGAACCGTGCGACCACAACTCCCTCCCCCACCTTTTCTCTATTTTTTTAAATATTTTTTTAATATTTTTATTTTTATTTTTTTTTTCCTCTTACTCCCTCTCTTCCTCGTTTCGCCCCTGACCCTCCGACCCCGACATCGGCAAGATCAGCTAACCCGCGTCACTCCTACCGGTCTCTGCGTCGAGGAGGCAAGACTGGTGAAGCACCAGGGCTTTTACCAGCTCTCTACATTCTGGTACGTTCTGTGGAACGCCCTTTTCGACCTCGCCATGGTGACGTCGTCTTCGGTGCGCCTGTGGCGCAGCGCGCGCGGGCCGACGGGGTTCGCTCGTATCTCGGCGCTGCTGTTTGCCAACAACATCCACTACGCTATCGGTGCGGATCTCGTCAACATAATCGAGCTTGTCACGGTCATCGGGTTCAGGTATAGCGTGCCGTCCTACCAGTTCCTCGTCATCACGATCCAGGCCATGCTTGGCATGCAGCTGCTGATCAGCGAGCAGGAGGCCGTCTATAACAAGCGCGGGGCGACGATGGTGTCGTACTTTGGCTCGCACGAGCCGCTGGCGAACATCTCGGCGTCGGGCACGGGCACGGCCAAGGGCCAAAGCTTCAACTGCTCCAGCGTCGGCCTGGGCGCCTCGGCCAAGGGTTCGACGGGCCTCGACTCGACCGTCACGATGCCCGACGACGAAAAGGGCGCGGCGGTAACGGTCGAACAGCGAGGCCGGTACGTCGCCCGGCGGCTCAATACGGCCGACAGCTCCAGCTCCTCGGCCAAGCTGTGGCCGCAGCCCGAAATCTCGACGAGCGTCCTGGTGACGTACGACGAGGGCGCCGAAACCAGCAGCCAGTACTCGGCCTACTCGCGCACCGACCGCAGGGCCCTCGGCGACGCCGCCAACGCCAACACCAGCACCAGCGCCACGTCGACGTCTAGGTTTTCGCCGGTCGACCATCCGCTGCCACTGACGCCGCCGCAGAAGGCGACGTCGTCGTTTGGAAGCGACTCCCTCCTGTCCGGGAGGATGGCCGACCACCCGTTCCAGGAACATCCGCGCACCGTCGAATCGACCATGTCGCGATCAGCGCGCCTCGGCGCCGCCTCTCCCGACCCGCAAGTGCCTGCCGACGTGAACGACGTGGAGGAGCCGCAGCCGGTATCGAGGTTCTCGACCGAGATACCGAAAGGCCACCGGTACAAGCAGAGCTCGGTCCAGCTCGGTGCCGCGGGCGTCAGCTTGGTGGCGATCCGGGCCAGGATGGATTCTAGGGCCAAGACGTAGCGGCTCCCCAAAATAGAGGCCCCAAGAAACGGTAGCAGGCCGACGAGCGTCGCTTCGAGGGTAAGCACGGAAACGATGCATCGACCTCCGCTCGATCCTGCACCTCCCATCTCTGCGCGGGTGTCTCTTGATGCCTAGTCCATGCTTGCATTGCAGCGCGATCCGCAGCGCAAAATGTCGCGCGCAGAACCTTCCTTTGCCCGATTGCTCTGCGAGACGCCCCTCTCCCTCCTTCGCTTTTCCTCTCGCACTGTCTCTCTCTTTGTCTCTGTCTGTCTGTCTCTCTGTCTGTCTGTCTCTCTGTCCCTCTCTCTACCTTTGCTCGTTGCCTCTTTTTGGGCCAATCTACTGCGATCCTGTACACCTCGGATCCACGTCCTTGGTCGCGCCTAACCTTTCGGTCCCCACGTTCGTTTCTAGCTTACAGCCCGTTCTGAGGTCCTCTTTGACCGTACTATCGTCGTGGTGGCCATCGAGGCTAATCGTGGCACGCTCGTTTTGTCACCCGTTATCTGCCGTGTCGAATGTACCGTTTGCCCCTCTGCCGTCATCGTCCCAACCCTATCGTACCGCAAGCTTGTTGATGTTATTTTACCGTTGTTATATCTCGATGTTTTTTTTTTGATTCGCCTGTACCGTTCGATTCCGAGGCTGAGCCCATCGCGGATAGGAGTTTGCGATAGGCCCGGATGGTAAAGAGAAACCACCCGTGCGCGGTCACGCGATCCAAGACAGGTCTAACTGTGCCATTTTTGTTTTATTTTATTTTATTTTTTTTCTCGAGTTGCCCCTTCTTTTTTTTTTGTGAGTAGTGTCCGCGTAGTGAGACGCGGGTCACTCAACGTTGAAGGGAAGCCCCCCGCATACATTGGCTGAGTTTTTGCAAATGTGCTTTGGAATTGCTTATTGAGTGGGTGAGATTTGTAGTGGGATTTTTGGCGGAGGCGCCGAGGCAACACGAGAAGATGAATGTCAATTGAATCGAAGGGGGAAAAAGTAAAAGAGGCAGGCCCGGGCCAAGCCAAAAGTTGGCGGGGGAAAAGGAGCTTTGATGACAAAAAGGTGAAGGAAAAAAAGATAAAAATAAAAATAAAATAAAATAAATTTTAGGGCTGAGGCGCATTCGGCCGTCGAAGTTGGCAACGCCATCGTCCCACGTCACCACCACCACCATCTCCGTTCCGCCACCGCATCCGCCCGTCGCCACTCCCATCCTTCAACGCCGCATCCCCTAGCTACCACCGCCCCATTCCGCACCTCGGCGCCAGTCGCCCGTCCACCTCTCGTCTCCATCGCTTCGCCTGCTAGACCTGCACATCCCCCCCTCCACCACGCCGTCCTGCTTCCCATACCGTCCGCGCCGCCAATCCTCGCCCTTCTCGCGTCGCATCCCTCGTCTGCGGCGAGCGGGAGCGCCCTCTCTCGCTGCTCGTCGCTCTTTTTGCAGCTTCGCCCTGCCTAAATTGACATGGTCACCGCCGTGCCAATATACCCAACATCCGCCGCGCCTCCGCCACCACCGCCCCCCACCTTCAACATGACCGCCCCCAACTCGAGGGCCATGCGCTCCGCTGCCGCCGTCCGTCTCGCCGCCAAGCGCAGCCTCGATCCCCACGCATCCCACCCCTCTGACCTCCCTTACTCGCCAGCAAAGCGTCGCAGCCCACCCTCGGACGACGACGATCAACAAGCAGACGATGATGATGACGACGCCGACGACGATTCAGACACAGAAGCAGACGTTGCACCTCGACGCTTGCTGTCGCAACCGAGCCCAGCATCGTCGCCAATCCCGTCTTCGCAGCAGCCTCGGCCCGTGCGCTCTGCCATGGCCAACCGCAACCCACCACCAGGATCGCTGGCCGCCGTCACCGCGCTCTCGTCGGCCGGCGACTACAAGCAGGGGCTCTACCTCTCCTTTGTCAACAACGCCCTCGCGGAAAAGATGCAGGTGAGCCTACCTCGATTCGCCCCCGCCCTCGCCCTCGCTCGCCCATGCACCAACGCCACCGGCCCGCCACTGCCGCTTCGCCTTACCGTCGCGCACTCAGCGCCCGGCGCCTCGACGATCTCCGCATGCTGAATGTCGCCCGCCCGCCCGTCCGTCTGCCCGTCTGCCCGTCTGCCCGTCTCTCTATCCGCTCGCTCCACCCCTCCGCTATAGGGCAACGCCGGTCCGTACCACGAGCTCGCGGCGCAGTTCAACGTGTCGGCGCCGGCGCTCAGCGCTTCGCCGGCGCAGCTCAAATCGTGGATGTCGGCGCTCTCGCACGTCGTCTCGATGATCGACCGCACCCATGCGCAGCTGGTCGAAAACATCCTCCACCTCCCGTGGTACCTGATGGAGGACCACTTTGCGCACCTGTGGATCAAGTTCGTATGCAGCCTCGTCAGCGCACGCGGCGAGTGGCTCGACAACGTCCTCCGCCAGGCCGTCTCTGGGCTGGGTTTCCGTGAGTGTCGGCGCGGCTGCGTACCTCTCGTGCCAGCGCGCCTGTCTTCCGCAAGCGGCTAGCGGCTAGCGGTCAGTTCGGCGCTTGTCGTTGTCTGAGTTGTACGGGCTTGGCGAAGACGATGCCACCCCCACCCCTTCCCCGGGAGGGCCTGTCCTATTGGACCTCGAAACCCTGTTCCATGCTGACCTTACGGCCTCTCTTCCGTCAATCGTCGCCTGTGGACCGCGGTTAGTGTCCAACTCGAGGGCGCGCAATCTGCTCAACCTGCCGGCGCACGAGACGCCCGACATCAACCGGCGCCAGATCTACGATCGCTTCCACCTGCTCATCCGCTCGCTGATGGCGCTCATCCCGACGCTGCCCTCGTCGCTGTCGCCGCTGCTGATTAGCAGCTTTCCGCCCAAGTCGAGCCGGCGCTCCGAGCAGCTCGTCTACGTGCGCAACATCCTGCGCGTCGCCACCTACTGCAACGAGCTGTCTGAGAGCATCCTCAACGTTGTCATCGACCGCGCCATCCGCCTCGACGTCGAGATCCAGGTGGAGCTCGACGAGCTCGAGGACGATGTGCTCGGCCAGGATCTCGCCGATCCGTTCGACAACGTCGACGATGGCGATAGTGACAGTGACGACGATAGCGATGGCGGTGGAGACCTCCAGGAGCTGATGGACGACGACGACGATTCGGTCGATGACGACGAGCTCGAGGAGCACCAGCTCATGAATCCAGACGACGAGGCGGCCGTCGAGCGGATCCGGACGCTGGTGGCGACGCTCGACTGCATCATGACGGCGGTGCTCGAGCACTTGACGCAGCTCAACCGTGGCTTCCAGGCGGCCATCGATGGGACGCTGCCGGCGTCCGCGAGCCGGGCGATGAGCGCCGCCGACGGCGAGGCGCACCGGCGCAACCTCTTTCACACGCTGCTAGGCATCTTTACGCGGGCGATGCTGCCGACGTTCAAGTGCCGGCACGTGCAGTTCTTGTTGTTCTGGTTCAACTCGCTCGATCCCGAGTTTTCCGAGCTATTTCTGGGCGTGCTTCTGTCCAAGAGCCTCTACGGCGGTGTCCACGGCAACGGCGGCAGCGCGGGCAACGGCAAGGAGCTCGAGGAGCCCGATATCCTGCGCTCGGCGGCGGCGAGCTACGTGGCGAGCTTTGTCAGCCGCGCCTCTTACGTCAACGGGCCGACGAGCCGGATCGTGGTGCTGAATCTGTGTGCGTTTTTGGACGCGCACCTCGAGGCGAGCCAGCAGCTGGAGAGCGAGATCGGATCGGCGCCGCCCGGGTCGCGGGTGCACTCGGTGTTTTATGCGGTAGCGCAGGCGGTATTTTACATCTTCTGCTTCCGGTGGCGCGACCTGAAGCTGACGCCCGAAGAGCAAGGGGTTCACGAGGGCGACGAGCTGGCCGACGAGCTGGCGGACGGTGGGCTGCACGGTAGCATCGGCGCGCTGTCGCAGGCGTCGGCGGCGACGTGGTGCGACGGGCTGAGCGTGGTGCAGCGCGCGATCACGTCGCCGCTGAACCCGCTCAAGTTTTGCTCGGCCAACGTGGTGAAGCAGTTTGCGAGGATCGCGCAGCATACGGGGTTCCTGTACTGCTACTCGATCATCGAGTCGAATAACCGCATGGGGCGGGTGGTAAGGAGCCGACAACCGTCAAGGACGTTTTCGCAGAGCACGATCGAGGGCGGTGGGGCAGGGAGCGATCGGAGCCGCGAAGGAAGCGATGCCGGTACACCAAGGCCCGGTGAGGTCGATGCGAGCAGCAACAACGGCAACGGCAACGGCCATGGGAATAAGAGGCCAACACTTCCCGATCCGATCCAGACGTCGTCGAATCTGGACGTTTTCTTTCCGTTTGATCCGTACAAGCTGCAGACGTCGGCGATGTTTGTCGATCCGCTGTACCGCGAGTGGGCGGATGTGGCGCCTGAAGAGGATGGAGAGAGCGATAGCGAGTCTGACTCGTCCGAGGGGGATAGCGATGATGATGGTGGGGAGGGGGGAGCGGGAGAGGTAGGAGAGGATGGAGCGGGAGGTGTGGATATTCCAGGCGCTATACGCATCTCGCAACAGCGGTGGGTCGACGAGCAACACGAGGGAGAGTTCCTCTCCCAAGTCGAGGCGGCGCGGACGGTATGGGAAGCAGGACGGCGTGGTGGAGGGGGGGATGTGCAGGTCTAGCAGGCGAAGCGATGGAGACGAGAGGTGGACGGGCGACTGGCGCCGAGGTGCGGAAT
>JALNIF010004192.1:0-12306 GCA_026284005.1 Thecaphora frezii | reverse complement strand
CCTTTTTCGTTTTCGTTGTCATTCTTTACCGCTCCCATGCTTACTCGTTGCCCGCCGGCCGCCCATCAGCGCGCTCGGTATCGTTGCGCGACACCCCCGCCTCGCAGCGCCGAATCCGGCCTCGACTCTCCCGGCGAGTGCGGGAAGCGCGGCGCGCGCGCCTTGGTTTTCTCTTGCTTGTACATTGATTTTTCGCTGCGCTCCCTTGCCCCCCCGGGCGGGAGAGCTCGGGGCGCCACCGCCTCAGGCTGGTGAAGTTGAATGGGAGATTGGCAGCTACGCATGGATGAAGAGTGATGGTGTGCGTATCGGCTGAGGGGCGGTGGTTGGACTCTAGTCTGTCGAGCGGCGATGGATGATGTGTGGCATCAAGGCGTTTGCCAAGCGGAGGACGGTGGCTGGGCGGTTGGAGTGGTGCTGGCTGATCCTGTGTGGTGCGGGGTGGGAGGGAGGCGCTGTAAGCTGGTAGGGAAGGTGGGGAGTGGGAGAAGGTATGCAGGAAAGCAAGCTGGAAGGGATTGCCAACAGGGGTGTACGCCGAGGGGATCTTTTGGTGAATCCTGCCATGTTGGCGCGGATGGGTGAAGGCTCTGGCTGCGCCGAGTGCCTTTCGCCGCCTTGGAGGGCAGCAGACAAGCAGCCGGTCAGACGATTGGAGTAGCGTGAGCCTTCAGACGCACCCCGGCGAGGCAGTGATGGCAGTTGGAATCTCAAAGCAAACGCGGTTGGTGGAAGTGGGAGGTCGCGTTTGCCATGAGGGCTACACGCGACGCCTCTTGTGCGGCACCACTACACGCGCCCGCCACACCCACTCCTGGCGCCCTTCAGGACCACAGCGCCGTCCCGCCTCTTTAGCTGTAGCACGCGCATCGCAGCACGCATGGCCGTCGCACGTGGGCGCTGCCAGCCTCCAACCAAGCCTCTACGATCCAAACCCCATACGCAGCGCCAAGCCTATATTCCACTTCCCCCCCAAAAAAACCCCTAGAAGGATGGCCAGAACAAACGCACCACGCGCCACTACACCAATGCAACGACGTCCACCCTTCCCTCTGTCGCCTCGACTCTATGCCACGTCCTGATCTCGTCCCCCCACCGTCTCCACTCAAACACCCTCGCCCTCCTCCCCCACCCGGCCTTTCCATAGCCCGCAAAGCTCGATCCCCCCGCAAAGCACATCCAAACGCCGTCGATCCTCCTGCAGTCCTCGTTGAGGTGCATGTGACCGTGCGCTAGCAGTTTGATGCTCCCTCCAGTTTCCGCGATATCCAAAGTGGCAGATGCATGTTGCGCTCGTTCCCTTTTGTGGATGTCGACGAGGGCGTCGAAAAACCCGCTTTGCGATTGGGCGCCATCAAAGGTGGCTGTTTCCTCCCTCGTGCCTACGATCATGGCTTCTTGCGTCGTGGGATCGCGATCCACGGGTGAAAACGCTTCGGGTAGCGGGATGTGCATGAAGACCATCGAAGGCGCCGGCTGCAGGGTTTGGTTTTGGTCGGCGCTGGCCTCCCATTCCTTCTCCGGCGACGCGGTTCGGAGGGTGAATGGTGCGCTTCCACCTTCCTCTTCCCCCTTCGCTCCCTCCTCATTCCCACCGCGGCTACGCCTCGCCATCCCCTCTCGCTTGGTCCACAGCCGTCCCAGATCCTCCCCACCATCCGGTCGATACGGCCTCAAGCCTGGTTTCCTCTTTTCCACACTTTCAACAAACCACCTCACCTGATCCTCCCTTACCCATCCATATCCAGGTTTCTTCCACGGCCTCCACCGGTCCTTCTCTGCCCTAGTTCCCGAATCCAAAAACCACAGCGTCGCCAACACGCTCCCATCCTTGAACGGCGACCTTATATCCACCTGATAATTCCCCACCCCCGTCACCTCCTCCGGTCCTACCCGGCACAAGCTCAGTGGCAACCTCTGCAGCAGCAATCTCATCTGTTCCTCGCGCCCATACTTGCCCGATTCGCTATCGTGATTCCCCAAAACCGCCGCCCACGTGATCCCCCTCTGAATCACGGGATTCACAAACAGCGGAATCACGCTCTGCTCATCCCAGCTCGTGCCCTGCCCATTGAGCTGATCGCCGCTAAACACCACCAGATCCGGCCGTTCCTCGTCCAGCCACGCCTCGACCATCCGTAGCGTATCGTTCTTGGCCACGCACGAGTCCACCGCCGCGTCGCGGCACGGTTCCGCGTCGACGGAAAAGTGCAGATCCGCCAGCTGCAGGATCTTGAACGTACCGTCCTTGCGAAACTTTGGCGGCGGCGCTCCCTCGACCCGTTTCGGCCTCCGCCGCACCGACAGCGTCACGCGCGACGTGCCCAGCGACGCTTGTTCCGACCACACGACGCCGTTGAGCGCAAAGCCCGGCCACGCCGGATTGTCGCCGTAGACGAGGTCGAGCTCGGTGATAGCCTCGTCCTTATCCCCACTCTTTCCCTCGCCCTTGCCTTTGCCCTCGCGTTGCCCTCCCCCTCCCTCCGCATCCGATCCGCCAACCGTGCGAAAGTACAGATGCAACCCCTTCTGCTTCGTCCACGTGCGCAGATACTTGCTACGGAGACCATTCTTGACGCGGTGCCACCCTTCGCTTCCCTTTGGATTCTCGTCTGTGCCCGCCTCGACGAGTTGGATCTCGACGACGCGCGCCACATCGCTCCGGCGGCTCTTTCGGTAAAACAGGAAGCGCTGATCGATGGTGCCAAACAAGTTGGAGAGGATGCCGCCGCTCGAGGCGCCCAGCTGGGCCGAGGGGTCGAGCGATCGTTCGACGCGCACCCACTTGCCGAGACGCGCGTCGTCGTCGGGCGTCGAGCGCGGGCGGCAGCGCGAAAAGGGGAGGCACGATTCGACGGCGATCTCGGTGATCGGCGCCGGGTTGGGCAGCAGCGGCGCGTAGATGTCGAGCGGGAACGAGGGGAGGAACGCATCCTGGCCGTCATCGAACGAGGCGGAGGCGGCGTCGACGTGGTGGCTAGGGTTGGTGGCGGGCGACGACGACGACGAGGAAGGGGGCTGACGGTCGGGAAGGACGACGGATTCAAACGCTTGCCAGCCGACCAAGTGGGATTCAAAGGGGACGGGGTCGTGGGCGATGTAAAAGAGGGCGGTGAGCATGAGGGTAAAGGAGCTGACGAGGACGAGGCGGCGCGAGAGCTGGCGGCGCGGCGGCTCGAGCGTGTGGCGCGTGGGGAGGCGGGGCATGGCGGGCAGACGGGTCAAGGGTGGAACGGGATAGAGTTGCGAGGGCGGCCGATGGCGGTGGCGGTGGCAAGGGCTACATGGGAGAACTGGGAAGGATGCGTAGGTGCACGTTGCCTTACGGCGTGTAGGTATGCGTTGTCTACGGCGTGTAGCTGAAGATGGTGCCAAAGATTGAATGGAAGGATGGCGATGGACGACGGATGGCGACGATGGGTCGAGTGGAGTGGTGGTGGTTGACAGCAAAGCCGCCGCGCGCATAAGTTGGCAGCGTAACAACAGGCCAAAGTGCTGCTTTGGCGCATGCACTACGTAGCACTGCTTGGGTGTGCTTGCGCACGGACCCGCACCGCTGCCTCTGAACCATAAATGCCACATGACATAAACATTTGTGATTGATGAGAAGTCACACTTTGGCAGCTGGAACGCGTGGATTTGTAGGCGCGCTTCTCGGCCGAGAGCAGCGCTGGGCGCCCTCGGAAGAGCTACATACTCGGGCTATGCAGGCCGCTTTTGTAATCCCTCGCACTAAGGACCAGTGTGTGAGATATACACAGATATATATATTTTTTCCTTTCGCTTTTTTCCATAGCGCAGCTCGGCCAACTTGCGAGTTGCGCCACCTCCACGACACGCGCACGTGCCACGCGTAGGCGAGCAGAAAGCGACTTTGGTTTTTGCGTTTGGAAAGGATGTTTTGAGGGAAATTCAGATTGCGGATGCTTTTGCACGTCGACGTTGCGCCATCCACCATATTCTCCGCCCTCTCTGTCGCCTCAACGCCCACCGGCGACCATGTACCACCTCCTCTCTGGTCTCTATGGTGAGTCTTCTCCCCCCCCCCCCTTCTTTTCTTCTTCAACACGCAACCTCATCTCACTTGGCCTCACCTCCGCTTCCCACTCGCCTGGATCTCGACAGCGGAGTGGACGAAAAAGGAGCGTTTCAACATCCTCATCCTCGGTCTAGCGGGGGTTGGCAAGTCTTGTTTGCTCGAAAAGGTGCCTGTTCATCCCCGCTCCTCTGGCGTGCTTTCTTGCAGACGATGTACCTTTGTGACCTGGGCTGAAGCTGCTCTGCCTCTGCTCGACTCCGCCAGATTAAATCCATCTATCTGCGTGTCCCCGCGCTTCCTCCGCAGCGCATCGCGCCTACCGTCGGTCAGAATGGTGTGTCTTCCCCTCCCCTCCCTCTCTGCTTTGCTCTTTGCTAACCGCACCTCCTCTTCCTTTCCCCCTCGCCGCCGTGCAGTCTTTACGCTGACGCTTCCCTCCACCCACCTCCACTTTTGGGATCTTGGGGGTTCCGCCTCTGTGCGAAGCCTCTGGGCCTCGTACTACCAAGAATCCCACGCCCTCGTCTTTGTCGTTGATGCTCGCGATTTTCTCGACCTCGACCTCGACGCCCCTCGCTCGTTGGACAAGAGCGACAAGGGCAAAGGCAAGGCGCAAGAGGCGCCGGAACAAAGTGAGCGCGCACAGAGGAGGGACGAGGTGTGGAGGACGTTGGCACCGTTGTTGGAGCATCCGGAGTTGCAGGGAGTGCCGGTTTTGGTGGTGGCGAATAGGGTGGATGAGGTGCAGACAGAGCAGGTGGCGGCGCTGCCAAAGAGGGTCGAGAGGTGGTTGAAGGGATGTTTGGATGCGAGTCTGGCCCAGGCCGAGGCCGAGGGGGGAGGCGAGGGGGGAGAGGCGGAGAGACAACAGGCGCGGGAAACTACCGCGTTGGTGCAAACGGGCTACGAGTGGGATGTGGTTGCCACTAGCGCCATGGATGGGTGAGTCTCAAAACACACACACCCACACACCCACATACACATCGCCGCAGCGGCGACGACGATGGAACGTTTGGGTAGGGCCGATGGCTAACGACGCTAGACGGCGGTGAATGCGTCGGGGGACACACCTTTGGGCAAAAAAACCCCAGCACGGGGGTACACGATGCCGTGGATTGGCTCTACCTACGCGTACAAAATGTCAAGCGATGATTTTCCCTCTGCTCCCTCCTTTCTCGACCATATGCAAACCGTAGCGCTCGAGGACAATGACGCGCAACCAACGGGGCCGCCAAGTAAGCACGAGAACGGGGCCGCCACGACGGCGCCTACCTCTTGGCCTTTTTATTACCCTTACCCTTCTCCGTCTGCCCCTTCCTCTTTGGGTTCGCCGCAGCAGCCGTCTCCTTGCCCTTGGCCTCTGCCTTTACGCGTTCCAACACATACGCCACGGCCCTCTGCTGGTCCAAGAGTACCCTCTTTTCTCCCAACCTTACCACTAGTGCCCTACGTTGGATTTCGTCGAGCTTGTGGTTGCCTTGGTGCGCAACCGTGGAGGTGGGGTAGAGGCGATCCTCTTCCTCGGCCACCTCGGCTCCACCGGGCAACTGCGCAAGGCGGAGGCACAGAGCATCGTAGATGATTTGGGCCGTTTCGATTCGCACCTCGCCCTTTTGTTGCGGGGGAGGCGGGTGGAGTTCCACCGACTCGATACGGGCACTGGGACCTTTGCCCTTGGAGCGCGCGCGCTCAAAGGCGCCGCGCGGCATGGCGAGGATACGAGCGAGGGCCACGAGTTCTTCGTCGATGCCGCCGCCGGTTGCGGCTGCTTTGAGCTGTTTAGGCGTGGGACGTTGGGGCGAGGGACGGTGGGGTGCGTCGTCGGAGGGAGGGAAGAGGTAGCCGAGGATGTAGGTCTCGTCGATGCCCAGCGAGGAACAGGCCCAGCCCAAGCGCTCTTCTAGATCCTGTCGCAAGTTGGCATCGGCATGGCTGGGGGATGGGAGGCGGGAAGAGAGAAGAGAGACGGCAGCATCGACGACGAGCGAAGAGGGAAGCTCGACGACGTCGTTGCCGTTGGGCTCGTCGACGTGGCCGTAGCGGCGCAACAGGTCGCTGTTGGGAGGATCGGCGTAGGTGTTGAAGATCTGCGAGCCGGCGGCGATGGGCTTGGTGGAGCGCATGCACAGCTCCGAGGATTTGTAGAAGAGCCGCGCATTGTCCGAGGCGAAGCGTGCGTTGAGCATGTCGGCCATGGGGACCATGCTGATGTCGCAGATGCGCTCGCTCTCGTCTTCCTCTTCCTCTTCCTCTTCCTCTTCCGAGTCCGAGTCCGAGTCCGAGTCGGGCTCCGAGGCAGAGGCTGTGGAGTGCGTTTCTCGTGTCTCGTCGGCGTCGTCGTTGGCGTCTTGGTCGTCGTCGTCGTCTGGGTTGGGAACGACGTCCTGATCGCCCTCGTGTTCCTCGTCCAACACCTCGCCCTCCCCCTCTTGCTCATCGTCGTCGTCGGGAACATCCATGCCAACCACCTCGCCATCCCTCCCCCTCTTTGGGCTCTTGACATGAAAACTCCTGCTCAAAATCCGACTGCCCATGATGTGGTAGAGGTCGAGGCTGTACCACCTTTCCACCTCGTCCCCGCCGCCAAACACGGCGGGGCAGCTGCGCACAAGCGGCAAGAGGTGGGTATAGTAGTCGGCTTCGGCGTCGGAGCGGGCGATCTTATCGCAGATCGAAGTGCCTCGCAGCAGCTCCAGCTGGGCATCGGACCAAAACATGGGCGTCGAGAAGCTGGACGGCATAATGTCGAAGTAGGGGCCCCAGTGAAGGGGATTGGAGGAGGAAGAGAGATCGTCCATAGACACGTCACCGTCGGCAGTCGCAGCAGGGGATGGGGGGAGGAGGGCAGCGCGCCGTCGCTCCCACAGCATGGTGAGGATGAGGGGCACCCATCCGGCGTGCTGTACGCGCCTCCAGCGCGCCACCACGTCGGTGTCGCCGCAGGACGAGAGGGTGGAGGAGAGAGCGGAGGTGGAGAGGTTGAGGAGAAGACGGCGCGGGATGGTGAAGAGCGTGGTGGAGGCGGGGATGTCGTGGAGCGCTACCATGCCACGGCCCATGCCGGGGATGGAGCGGAGGCGGCAGCGCGCGTCGAGCGAGCCCCCGCTGCATTCGAACCAGCGGAGGAAGGCGGCTTCAGCTTGGTCAGAGGGCGGGGCGGTCATTTTGTATGGCGGAGTGCGGGGAGCGATGAATGCAAAGGTGGAAAGGTGGAGGATGGTGGTTGGGTCGCCCCTCTTTCTCCTTCTCAACCCTTTTTCGTGTGCTTTTTTTTTCCACTTCTTTTTTCCTCCTTCTTCCGGGTATCTTTGCGCTTTTCTGTTGTTAGGTGTAGGGCTCTCTAATTTCCCCCCATTTTTCAGTCTCAAAAGCGGGAGACGGAACCCGGCCAAAAGAAGCGGGCGGGAAAAACAGATTGTCCTGACCCAGAATCGAACTGGGAGCTCTCGCGGAGGCCGGATTGTGAAGCGAGTATTTTGACCGTTAAATTATCAGGACCTTGCTGACAGTGGCTTCACAATGCCAGTAATATCAACAATTTTTCTCACCCGAGCACATGTTCCAATGCCACTTCTCATTTCCCCATGAGCTACCAAGCACTCGCGACACTTCCATCACAACACCCAAGCTCATCCTCATCTTTACCGCCATCTCCCCCACCCCTACCAAACCCCAAACACGGCACAGTCCCACCTGCTTCCCTCACGCACGGGGTTAGGGGTGTTGCGGACATGTCTCGATTCTCTACCCTCACGATAGAAACCACAAGCCGACCCACCGACCAGGCTGCCAGACACAACTATGCTAAATAATAAAAAAGAAAAAAAAAGAGCGCTTCAGAGGCGTGATGTGCGTCTTGCTGGGGTCGGTCGGGGCCTAGTCCAAGTCGACGTGGGGCCAGGGGCGTTTGAGTCGGTACTCGAGTTTGATATCGCCCGTCGATCTCCAAAAGAAGCGCTGGCACTGCGCCAGCGTCACGTGGTGCGGCATTACCTGGTCGTTGCAGACAATCTCGACCACCTCGTGCGGCGGTAGCGCGCTCAGGTCTTCGACCTCGCCCACCTCGTGCTGCGGCTGCTGCGCTCCGGCGTCCGGCCACCGCCCGTGCGCGTGGCCCGCGTCGTGGTGGCCTTGGTCGCCGGTGGCCGGCTGCGTCGACTGGTCCTCTTCGCGCTGCTGCTCGTGCTGCCGCGCCAGCACCGTCATGCTCAGCTGGCTCGGGGGCGACATCAGCCCGCCTCTCCGGTGGCCAACGTCGGTCGACGAGCGACGGCTCGCCACGATGCTGTTGGCCCTCGACTGCGGCGACGCCAGCTCCAGCTTCTCGCACACGTAGTTGCACGCCTTTTTGATGCGCAGGCACCGCGTCGCCGTGAGGCGCGCGTTGCCGCTCGGCATGTCGGGCATCGGCAGCGATCCATCGCCAAAGCCGCCGAAGCCGTCGGGCCTCGCCGCCGACGAGATCCACGGCTGCAGCGTGAAGCTCAGCTTGACCGGCTCCCGCGCCACCACCCGGTTGCACAGCAGCAGCTCGAGCAGCCACAGCGGCGACCGCTCCTCGAGCACCTCGACGTCGTTCGCCGCGCTGCTCACCAGCCCGCGGTACACGACCTCCCACGACCCGGCGTCCGCCGACGACTCCGAGATGATGAGCGCCGTCTCGGGCGAAAACGGCAGCTCCGGCACCTCGTTCATCGGCAGCGGCGAAATCGGCTGGGAAAGCAGCTGCTGCACCATGGCCGCATGCGCCTGCTTCTCCTGTGGGGAAAAGGAAAAGACAGGGAAAAAAAAAGGACTAGAGCAATCGACAGCGTCAGTCCAGCCCCACGCGCCGCCCTTGCGACCGCCCAAGCCCCTCGCCGCCTTCCGTCGACCGCTACGCACCTTATCCTCGTCCGTCATCCGATCTTCCTTGGCACTCGTATTGTCCGCCTCGCTGGCGGTCTCGTTGGGCGTCGCCACCTTGTCCGCCTTGCTCTTGCCGAAGCGCAGCTTGCTCATCAGACCGCTACCGCCGGGCGTCGGCGCCACCGCGCCGTCCGTGGTCTGACCTCCGTTGTTCTCGGATGCCGTCGCCACCGTCGGCTTAGCCGTCGACGGCGTCTGGTTCGCCGCCGACGAGCCGGCGCTGCGGAAGGAAAAGTAGTCCCCGCCCGTCGTCGCGCCGCCGTTGGCGGCCTTCGCATGTCCGCCCGCCTGCGAAGATGGCGGCGCGTGCGGCGTCCGTTGCGCCGCCGCCGACGAGGTCAGGAGCGCGCCGCCGCCGGGCGTAAACGCCGGCGTCTTGGCGGGCGTCGCTAGCGCAATGGTCATGCCGGGCATCGAAGGCCGACGCCGGTTGGCGTGCAGGATCCGGTCGAGCCCGGGCGTGACGGCGGCCGCGTGTCCGCTCCGCGCCGGCTGCCACCCGCGTGCCTGCTCCTCGGCGTAGACAAAGCCGGCAAAGAGGTTGCGCAGGATCCACTTGGCCGCTTGGCCGCGCTGGTCCTCCTTGAAGTGGACCAGGTCGGCGCAGTCCGGGAACTCGTCGATGTAGAACTCGGCCTCGAAGCACCTCGGCTCCTCGAGGTGGACCGTGAGCGCGCCGCTCTTGGTGTCGACCGCGCACCACAGCGGCGTGACGCCCTGTCCCTCGATCCGCTCCTTGACCGCCTCGAGCGTGTCGCCGGGCGTCAGCTGCGGCCGCCACCGCTCGTGCAGCGACGCCGGGATCAGCGACGACTGGAGCGCCGCCTCGCGGACGTCGTCGGCATCGAACTCGCCGAGGCAGACGCCCTTGATGACGTCCCACAGCGTGACGGCGCCGGCGCTGCTGATGGCAAGCACGTGGCGGCGGTTGTTGAGCATTGCGGAGCGGATCAGTCCGTGCGAGCCCTGGATGGTGTCGTCGGGCTGCATCCGCAGCGGTCGCGCCTCGTCGGCGAGCTCGCGGTCCTCGAAGGCGAGCCTCTTCTGGTAGGTGGCGTCTTCATCGTCTTCATCATTGTCGTATTCGTCGTCGTCGTCGTCGTCCTGATCCCCATCGCCGCCTCTGCGTCCGTGTCCGCATTCCCTCCGGCTCGTGCCTCTCCCAGGCGCGACGCCACCGCCGCTGCCGCCGCCATCGTCCGTCGTAGCGGCAGCGCGCCGTGTGTGGTCGCAGCGCATATACCAGCATGCCCACCGCCAAGCGCGTCTCGTACGTGCTGCCCGCGTGCCACCAGCCGCCCTGCTACTTTGCCCTCCCGCCGCTCGGTGCCGACCGCCGAGCCAGCCCCCATCCCATCCTCGTCCCCTCCAAGCGCCCACCACCACCCTCTCCACCCCCAAAGCCCCATCCGCAGCACACGCTCGCCGTATCCTCGCTCGCCATCGACACTACCACCTGCATCGCCTACCACCGCGACCACGATTACGATTACGACCACCACCGCGACCACGATTACGATTACGACCACCACCGCGACCACGACCACCACCACGATTACGACCACCACCACCACCACGCCAACGCCAACGCCAACGATCGTACAGTCAAACGCCGCCGAAGCGAGGCGCTCGTGCCTCCGGGCATCCTCTACACCGGCGGTAGGGATGGCCTCGTCGGCGCCTGGGAGCTCCACCTCCCCATGCAGCGCCAGACCAGGCCGACGTTCTCCTCCTCCCCCTCCTCCTCCTCCTCTTCCTCCTCGTCCCGAGCATGGCACCCGGCACGCAGCTACGAGCAGGACGAGGCGGCCGGGCCGCATCGACGAGGGAGCGCAGCCACGCCCAGCGATGATGTCGATACGCCCTGGCGCCATGCCGTCGCCGAGGCGCAACAGTGGAAGGTCGATCCGCTGCGTGCCAACCGCACCCCGCCCACCCGCTTCCGCCAGTGTATACAGTCGCACACCGACTGGATCAACGACATCCTCCTCTGCAACCACAACCAGACCTGTGAGCCCCCCTCTCTTTCTCCCTCCCCGTCTCTCGCTCCGCACTCCGAATCGCCCCTGCTTGCTGCCCTGCTTGTTTGCCGAAACGTTCTGAGCCCCCGTGACACGCCGCTGACGCCGAGCAACCCGCGCTTTGCCGCATCGACTCCGCCTCGCTTCCGTCCCCGTCAAACGGCTTCCTGCGTCGGCCGTGCGCAGTGGTGTCCGCCTCGTCGGACCGGGCGGTGAGGTTCTGGAACCCGCACGATCCGCAGAGCAGCCTGAGCCCGCAGATGCTGGGCACGCACAAGGACTACGTCAAGGCGCTTGCCTACGCCGCCGAGTCGGGCTACGTGGCCAGCGGCGGCTTCGACAAGTGCATCAAGCTGTGGGACGTCCGCGAGTTGCGGCCGGCGCCCCTATTCGAGTTGGGCGAAAAGGCCGTCAAGACGTCCGTCTATGCGCTCAGCGTCAACCCGAGCGGCAGCGTCCTCGCCGGCGGATCGCCTGAGCAGCACGTCCGCGTCTGGGATCCCAGGAGCGGCCAAAAGTGCGCCGAGCTCATCGGCCACACCGACAACATCCGCAGCGTGCTCGTCAGCGACGACGGTCGCCACCTCCTCTCGGGCTCCGCCGACAGCACCGTCCGCCTCTGGTCGCTCGGCGAGCAGAGGTGCCTGCACACCTTTACCCACCACGCCGACAGCGTCTGGTCGCTCTTCTCCGACCATCCGGACCTCGACGTCTTTTACTCGGGCGACCGCCAGGGCTACGTGTGTAAGGTCGACTGGGAGCGGTGCGCCGAGGTGTCGGAGGGCGAGTGCGTCGTGCTCTGTCGCGAAAGGGACGAGGACGAGGACCTGCACGGGGTCGAGGTCGAGGTCGACGCCGACGCCGACGCCGCCGATGGCTACGGCGGCCGGCGCCACGGCCGCACCGATGCCAAGGCCGGGATCCAGAAGATTGTGGCACTCGACGATACCTACTTCTGGACGGCCACCGGCAGCTCCAGCGTGCATCGGTGGCGCGACGTGCCGAGGCGTGCGGAGCGCGAGGCGCTCTACCCGCTCGGAGGCTCGCATCGCCATCAGCCGGGTCCCTTTGGCCGCCCCTCGACCGGCGGTAACACGAACCCGCTTGACGGGTCGTCGGTGGAGGCCGCCGCCCCCGCTGATCGCAGCGACGGCGTCGGCATCGCTGCGCAGCCCCTATCAAAACGGCCGTCGGCCAGATTTGGCGGGCTCGCGGCGTCCGACGCGGCGACGGCGACGCTGCTGCCGCCAAAGGGCAAGGCGGCGTCCAGCGGTTCGGCGGACGCTGTCGACGACGCTGCGGCCGCCCTCTCGGCCGGCATGAACCTGCCACCGGGCG
>JALNIF010004187.1:0-12972 GCA_026284005.1 Thecaphora frezii | reverse complement strand
TAGCCGCCGATGACAAATCCACCCTACCAGCACATGGTGCCACCGTTGCCGGCGCCGGCGGGATCCGACGCGCAGGCGCGCGAGTCGGCTGACCTCGCTTTGAAGCACGCACAGACGATCGCCTCGCTGCAGGCGCAACTGACGGAGACGCAGGCGTCGCTGGCGTCGCACGTCGACAAGATCAAGAGCCTCGAGGGGATGCTCTCGGAGCACGCCTCCATCAAGGCCGAAGTGGGTGCGATCAAGATGCAGATGGAGCAGGCTAAGCGCGAGATGGAGGCGGCGGCGGCCGAGCGCCACCACAGCAGCTTCGGCGCGCGCCTGAGCCAGCTCAACGGCACCGACGTTTCGGATGCGCGGGGCTCAGACGACGATTTTGACGACAGTGCGAGCGTCGCCAGTATGGACACGGTGATGGCCGGCGACGATTTCGAAGGCGCCGGCAGGGCGACGCTGAAGCGGGCGCCGGACGGACACGTCGGCCCGCGGGCACCCCCAGACCTGCCACCAGCTATGGCAGTTGACAACGCGGCCGAAGACGCTGAAGCCGCCAGAACCAAGGCCAACTCTCCCGCCGACGAGACGGGCGCTGCCGACGCCGCTGCCGAGGCTTCCGAGGCTATCGAAGCTACCGAGGCCACCGCGGCCGACGGCGAAGATCCGGTCGCAGCGACGTCGTCAGCGGCGGCCCGCGACGACGAGCTGCGGGCGCAGAACGCTGCGCTCTCGGCCCGCCTCGAGGAGCTATCGAAGCAGCTGGAAAAGGCGCTGGCGCTCAGCGAAGACCTGCAGAGCCAGCACGCGCAGGTGACCGAGACGGTCAAGGTGCTCGAGAGCCGGGTGCAGACGCTGGAGAAGGAGGTCGAGGACAAGGTCGGCCGGGTGGAGGGCACCGTCGTCCAAGCGATCGAGGGGCGGTGGACCGAGTGGAAGCAAGAGATCGAGGAGGGGTGGCGCAAGGAGCGCGAGGGCTGGAAGGCGGAGCGCGAAGAGCTGCGCAAGGTCGTCCAAGCGTGGGACGAGGCCAACCGGCGGATGGAGGACGAGCTCAACGGCGAGGCGAGCGAGGCGTACGAGGCGGAGGCGGAGCCGACGACCTCCACCGCCCAGCCAGCGGCCGCCGGACCCTCCAAGCTGGCTTCCGAAGGCAACAGCGGCAGCGACGCCGGCGAACGCTCGGCGCTGCGAGGCGATGGCAGCCGTGCCAACGGCGGCCGCACCAGGCGCAAGCGCCACGTCAACAGCGCGCTGCGGAGCCTGCTCTACGGTTCGAGCGGCGCGGGCCTGCGATTCGATGGCGCCGGCGGCTCTTCGCGCTTCAGAGGCGACATGGCGGACCTGCACGACGACGACGAGTCGAGCGGCAGCGCCGGCTCGCGTGGGGGCCGATGGTCGGACGACGAGGTGTCGTCCAACAGCCAGGAGCGCAGCCTCGCGGACTCGACATCTACAAGACGGTCGACGGCGACCGACATCACGTCGCCCGGCGCGTCATTGACCGACTCGCCCGCCGGGTCCAAGTATGGCGGCGACGCCGGGACCGCAGCCGAGGCGAGGCACAAGGCGGCGGGATCCGAGCACCATAGAGGCGGTGACCGCTATCGAGACGTGAGTAGATGCTGGCTGGAGGCGATCGGAGTCCTGGACGCCGCGCAGTCGATGATATGGTGTTTTCTCCCGATCTTGGGCGGCGAGTGGGCGAGGCTGACGCTCGATTCTCGTCCTTCTGCCCTATCTCATCTCAACCCTCGCCAGCTGACGAACGGCGGAGTGCAGACGACCATTTCGGCGGCGGCGGCGGGCGTGGTGGTGGTAGGCGTGGCGGCATGGGTGCTGGCCGGCAAGAACGGCATGGCATTGCCGATGCCAGCCCCAGCTCGGGTGTAGCGGCTGTGATGCGACGCGGCGTGGTCGATACCGACTCGGATGGCTCGCAAAACGATTTCGCCCCGCTCTGCTTTGGTTGGGCTGCCTGACTCGCCTTGGGCTCGGCGATCGACCGCGGTGTTAGTTGCGGACCCTCTCGATCGAAGCTCGACGCTTCTGCTGGGCGGTGGAACCTCGTCCCCTTTTTTCTTTCCTTTTTTTTTCTCCTCTGATTTGGTACTGCTGCCGTCCGGTCGACAGCAGGCTTAGCGTACTGTGCCGTGCAACCCGTCGAATCCAAGCGAAGCGTACCATGGCTGTATCGTATCGTGCACGGGACTTGGCGCAAGGTATGCGTAGCGTAGCCCGCCCACAGGATGTCGTGGCATTGTCCTTAGAGGGTGCAGTGCTGTGCGCCCTCTTGGTCTTGTGTTTTCTATCTCTCACGCTCACTTTGACTCTGCCTCTCCATCTCACTCTCACTCTCTCTTTTTCTTTTTTTTTTCTCGCCCTCTCTCCCTGGTCTCCGCTGTTGTGGGATCGCCCTCTTTTCTTGAGCTACGAGGTACCGGCGTTTCTACGGCTGTCCACCTGGGCCCGGAGGGTGAGCCGGTGGCGGGTGGGCGGAAGCATTGCGTTGGTCCGGTTTTGTTTTCGACTAGGGTGTGTAGGGGAGTAGCTGTGGACGCAACGCCGGGGTGAAAGGTTTGGAGCTTGGAAGTGGTTTAGGATGCCCTGACGCACGAGAATGAGTTTTGGAACGAATGTTGAATGTAGAGAGATGAATGCCTTGATGACATGCCTACTTGCCCTGTAGTAACGCTTGACCTGGGCCTTGCCCTGTGGTAACGCTTGACGTGGTGCCTATTGCGAGGTTTTGGTTTTTGGTGAGCGCATCAAGACTTTATTATTCTTCTTCTTTTGCAGTGGCATTGGTCCGCCTTGACGCCTTTTTTCTTTGCAATTTTTTAGGAAATTTGGCGTCGATTTTGGGGTTTGGGGCTGAAAGGGCGTCTAAGAAAGCTCACTGCTGCTCGCCATCCTCCTCCACAACCACCACCCTCACTTGCCCCTTGCCGCCCCACCGCCAACTGCGTCCTCCCTTTGGCGCATTCTTCGGCACGAGTCATGTCAGCCACCGCTCCCTCTACCTCGGCCGCGCGCCACGACGACGACGACACCAGCTCCACCCACAGCGACTCGTCCTTTGCCTCTTCCGACGACCAGGACTGGGGCGACTGGGTCGAGGAGAGCGCACCCGCCATTTCGCTCTTTGCCAACCCCGACGGTTCCTACCCTACCTTTGCCTCTGCCCAGCTCGCGCTCCAGGATGCCGCTGAAAAGGGCTGCGACGTGCGCCACGTCGTGCGCACCCTCAACCTCGACACGCTCGGTGCTATCCGCCTCATCAACCGTATCCGACGCCACCGTCTTTCGCCCTCTGACGTCAACGCCCTCACCGGCAAAGAGGAGTGGTTCGCCACCGAGGAAGAGCTCAAGCCTGTCGAAGGCGGCGACGAGGACCCGCTGCTCCAGTACGACTTTGACGAGACCCCCGCCGATGCCGATAACCACGGAGAAGAGGGACAGGTGGCGCAGCTGCAGCGCCAGCTCGATGCAACGCGTGCGACTCTCGCCGAGCTCCAGGCGCGGCTGCTGTCGAGCATGGGCATCGAGTCGGCCTTGATCCAGCAGGACCGAAAGGGCCCCATCGCCGGCCTCAAGCCTACCGCCAAGCTTGCCGCCAAGGTGACGCCGGGAGGCAAAGAGGGACGCGACGACGATACCCACTACTTTGACTCGTACGCCAGCAACGATATCCACCAGACGATGATCTCGGACCGGGCGCGCACGCTGTCGTACGCGCGCTTCCTGCTGTCGCCGGCCAACGCGCACCTGCTCCGCGGCAAGACGGTCATGGACGTCGGATGCGGATCGGGTATCCTGTCGCTGTTTTGTGCGCGGGCGGGGGCGAAGCGGGTGGTGGCGATCGACGCTTCCAACGTGGCCAAGCGGGCGCGCGCCAATGTCGAGGAAAACGGATTCGCACACGTCATCACCGTCGTCCAGGGCAAGGTCGAGGACTTGGACCAGGAGCTGGAACAGTATGTGGGCAAAGTGGATCTGCTCGTGTCCGAGTGGATGGGATACTTTTTGCTCTACGAGTGCATGCTCCCCTCGGTGCTGTATGCGCGCGATCGGTACCTGGCGCCCGAGGGGATTTTGGCGCCGAGCCATTGTAGGATGACGCTGGCGGCGGTCGAGGACGAGGAACTGCTGCATGAGCGCATCCATTTTTGGGATGATGTGCACGGGTTCAGGATGAGCGAGATGCAAAAGGGCCTGTTTGATGAGGCGTATACCGAGGAACTCAAGGCCGAGGCTGTCGTTTCGGACGTGAGCGATATCTACGTAAGTAGCAACGACACCAACGCTTCAGCGCTTCACACGGTCGCGAGTTTTGGGGGTTTCTTTTTCTCATCGCACTTTTACTTCCCCCTCTCTCCCTCACTGCTCGGCCCACCTTTCCAACGACTTGGCACCTCATCCTTGCCGCCCAAACCCACAACCCCTCCCTGCCCTTCCCCATTCTGCAACTCCGGCACCTCAGGACCTCCCCCTCCAAGTGCTCAGCTACCGCCAACCTACCTTTACCTCTCGCTTCACCCTCACCGTAGCACGGGACGCTACGATCCACGCCCTGGCCTCGTGGTTCGACACGTGGTTCACGCCCGACGCTAGACCCTGGCCCCTCTCTCCTACCACGGGAGCCGAGGAGAAACGAGACACCCTCGGAGGTGAAAAGCTAGTCGGTCTACCAGAGTGCGAGACGGTTGCCCCCACCGAGAAGGATATCTACGGGATTGGATTGAAGGGGAATCAAACGACGGAGCTGAAGGACGAGGAGAGGGGGAAGGGCGAGACGGTTAGCTTCACCACGGGTCCTCATGGTTTGATGACGCATTGGAAACAAACGGTTTTCTTGCTCAAGGAGAAGATTGTTGCTAAAGAAGGTAGGTTTCTTACTCTCTTTCTCTGTTTTCGGCCGGTCTTTTTCAGGCCCTCGTCCCTCATGGGTATCGCAAAGAAGAAGAAAAACACCATGCTAACGTCCCTCGTTTACCCACTTTATCCTTTTCTTCTTTGCTTGGGATATGTGCGGATACAGGAACGACAATCACGGGCAGCATCCAAGTGCTTCAATCGAGCGACAATTCGCGAGAGCTCGAAGTCGAACTTCGCTACCGGGTCGTCGAGCCTGACCAACCCGCCGTACGATCCAAGGCACTGGGCGTCGCGACCGAGCTTGTTCAGCTTTATAAGGTCCGTTGAAAGCATCCCGCCTTTGCCCACTCTCCCTTCTTTCCCCGTTGCTCGGTAAGAATCTCTGCACGTGTGAATGCAAGATTTTTCAACATGGCATTGAGATTGCCAACGATTTCTCCGGCCGCGTGGCGAGTTGGACGACACAACCAAGCGACGAGCGCGGAGCCGTGAAAAGCAGAGCCGGAGCGCATCGGGTTGGTAACCCAAGGCATGCGAAGCGGCGCAGCGTGCGTATAGCTTCTGGCTGCAGGGTGCACAGCGCGCATCTGGCAAAAGTGGAGCTTGGCGTCGCGGGTGAGGAAGTCTGTTTCTCTCTTGGCTTTTTGCGTAGATTACAACCAGAAGCCTTGGTGCGCCTGTATTCGGGATGGGAGGCAAGGGCGAGCGGTGGTTGGTATCCAGAATTGCTGCCCGTATTCAACGGCCACTCGCACAACTACGGCAACACTTTGTTGGCGTGTGTCTCGGCCGGGAGCTGCGCCGGTAGCATCTCGCAGCTGGCCTACATGGACACGGGCACGATGAGCGTGGCGGGCGTCGAGCCGGTCGAGGGCGACCTGCGCGTCATGCGCTACGCCGAGACCAAGGAGACCGGGGGCAACTGAGAGCGACACGGACGGCAACGCCGTCCTGCTCGACGTCGAGGTGCGACCGGAGCTGCAGTCGGAGGGTGCGCGCGAGGTCATCAACCGCATCCAGCGGCCGCGCAAGAAGGCGGGCCTGGTGGCGAGCGACGAGGAGGACGCCTTTTACTCGTTCGCCGAGTTCGGGCGCGGCGCTGGCCCAATGCATCGCGTCGCAGGCCGAGACGTTTGTCAAGACGCTGCGCAGCAGGCCGCTGCCCGTGTCCGAGAGGAAGGCGACCGCCAAAATCATCGCCGAGGAGCACGAGGTCGGCGAGGACAAGTTTATGCTGTGCCTTGCCTGGGCCTGAGGCACTGGGGTCTTGGGTGGTTTGGCGAGGCGCGCGCAAAGAGCGCAGTTCAGCGACGAGTGGCGAGTGGGAGAGAGAGAGAGAGAGAGAAAGGGAGGTAGAGACTGAGAGACAGCTAGCACAGCTACAGTTTCGCCTCTCCTGCTACCCTTGCATGTTGGACGGAGTGGATAAACCCAAAAACAGGGAAAAGACTGCCCGGGTTAGAGTTTCGCAAGCTGGGCCTGTGCGTGTGCGAACCGAGATGGTTTGCATTCGTGAGGTTCAGATTCGAGTGGACCGTTGCCGGATGGGCGGGGGCTAAAACTACAGAGGATGGGGGAAGCTGCTGTTGTTATAATTGGGTGCAGTGTGCGCAGGAAACTCAAGCGTCGATCGAATCTGCACCGGCCGGCGTGCGGGGTGAATCGGAGAGGAGGGAGAGGGGAGGAACCGCCTTCCCCCGTCCCTTTTTGGAGCTGCCCAACCCAGCAAGCCGCATAGCAGCCACCATTTGGCCATCCGCTCGGTTTTCCGCGCCGCCGTCCGAGCCTGCCGAAGCGGGCGGGAGGCATTGCGGCGACTTTGCTACGCAGGCGTTGTCTATTTATGGCGGTGGTGTTCGTTTCCGCACTCTTGCTCGGCGATGGCCGGGAGGCGGGCGGCAAAGTCGTAGGTGGCGAGCGAGCGCTGGATGCCGTCGGGGTGGAGCTGTTGGTGCAGCGAGTCGAGCTTGGCCCGTACTTGTTCGAGGTTCGAGTGCGTTACTTGGGTGTTTGGCCGAGGTGCATGAGGTCTGGATGGACGCAAGGGGAGGGGCGGAAGCGAGCGAGGCTCGTTTAGCCTTCGAGCAGCAGCAGCAGCAGCAGCAACAGCCGCGCCGGGTACCGAGCACCTACGCAAGCGTCCTTCGCTACGATCCAGGTCATCCACCTTGTCCTTGCACATCTTGTTGCCGACCTCGCAGTGGAATCTCGGCCCAGCGGCGACCAAGTCGACCCCGATGGCCTCTCTGCCGTTCTTGTCGAGGTCGAGCGGCGCCTTTCGCGCCTGGATGGGTTTGGGCAGCGCCTCCCTGCGCCAGGCGCTTGGAGGGGCGCGCCTCGGTTTCGGCAGCGGCCTCGCGGTCCTAGCGGTCGCGCTCGCACGCGTTGGCGGTGAACTCTTCGACGTCGCGTGTTTGACCGGTCGCTACGGGTGGGTTGGGCGACGACATGGTGCGCAACGATCAGTCGCGAGGGAGGATTGTTGATGTGGCTCCAGGTTGGGAGTGGGCGGGAGGGGAGGCGGAGGAGGGCGAGCGGCGATGCTGAGAGGGGCAGAAGGAGGGGAAAAGAGAGAGAGTGAGAGAGAGAGAGAGAGAGAGATGGAGGGAAAGAGAGAGATAGGGAAAGCGGGGCGTGGCTCGAGGCCAAAGCGTCTTTGTGGGTTGCGGCGGCGGCTTTGTGTGGAGGGCCACAGAGGCTTTGTTGAAAGCGAGTTATGAGTGTCGGCGTGCGTCTCGGCCGAGTGCAGCGCTGGGCTTAAGCGACGTTGAGAGGCGCGTGCGCTTTCCTTGCGAATCCGTCCTGCTCGTCACTGTTGGATCACCCGGCCGATAGTCCAATCCGAGAGTAGTTGCGCTGGGTACATCCGGCCGACAGAGCCTTTCGGACCCGGGAGACGGCAGTAGATAGCGACACCACCATGCGCTGGCAGGACGACCAGGTCTCATTGTTCTCAGCACATGTATCGCATTGCTCCTCTATGATAGTAGGTCTATGAAATAAAACTATCTTGTCCATCAGTCACACGCTGGTTCTTAGTGACGAGCTTCAACTCAAATCACTACTCAACCTAGCCCCAACCCGCCCAGTGATGGCGAGGTGCTGTTTGTTGGCTGCTCGCTGTTGAGTGCTTTCATTTTCATCTCTTTTCCGGCATTTTCAGCGCCGGTGGCTGAGCATTTTGTACGTAGCCAGCTTGATGTTACCATACACCTCGCACGCACACGCACCGTCCATGGGTTATTTGCAGCACGGTTGTCACGCTCCCTGTCGGTTGGACCCCAGCCGAGACAGGAGGGATGTCCCTCTTCCATGTGAGCAGCGAACGGTGCAACCAACGAAACGACGACCGAAGCACGTTGAGCTTGCCAGATGTGAGATGCGGCCGGTGTTCGGGTCGCCGTTGCCGCTGGACGGAACGGCACCACTCAGTCTGCCTTGTTGGCAGGCTTCCATCCAACCCGATGCTCACCGGTCATGCATGAGCTTCCAAAGTGGACTGAGGATTTTTTGTTTTCTGTTTTTGTTCCCATGGGAAACAAGCTGCCCCCTCCTTCTTCTTCCCTCTCAACCGCCATCAACACTCAACTTAGCGAGGTCAAGAAACCGTTCGACCCAACAGGGTTTTCCCGCCCCGTCATCGGGTTACGCAGCGAGGGTCGACGCACGCTGCCGCCGGCATATGCATCTCGTACAGGCTATGGGAAGCCGGGAACCTACGAAAAGTGTGCCAACCTCGTGTGCCTGTCAACCCTGCTGCCTCCGAAGCAGAAGCGAGGACCGTGACGCCGGACCTTTTCGTCAGCCAACGGAGTTTCCCGGGCTCCGCACTGGGCCGTGGTCGAGCGGAGCTGCCCCCTCTGCCCAGAAAAACTATGACGGTTTAGAGTTGTGCGAAGCGTGGTTGGGTCAACGAGGATTATTACGTACGGCGGGGTTCATGACAGGGCCAGGGCTGAGGGGTTAGGTACGCCTGCCGTCGCTTCGGTGCATGGTGCATTTGGATGGCAAGACGACGTCCTTGGCTTGGATCAGCCGCCAGAGTAGCGTACGAACCTAGCTACCTCCAGAGTACACAGCGACGTCCTCGGCCAATCTCTTCCCGTTTTCTCCCAGCGATGCTCCATGTCCGCAAACGGGACCAGAGTTTTTCCCTCGGTCCCTCCGTTTCCGCACCCCGCTCTTAGCGAAGCGAAGAAGCGTCCCGGCCCAAGGTTATTGGACAAACAGAGAGACCCGATCGATCCAAGGCTGGATTCAAAACCCCGTTGCCCATATACGTACTAGGCAGACGGGAGCGGGCAGAGCCGGCGGATTCGTCCTCAAGAGAGATGCGAGACAAGAGGCACATGTCTCTGCGTGCATCCTTGTGCATTGTCAGAGTGACACATGGTCAGAGGATGCGGGCTCGGATACTGGCTGCCTCCGTTGCGGTTTCTTCCCAGACAGCCCTAACGCTGGGCACTAGGCGCACTCGACTCGCCATTGGCGCTGGACGAGGGCGAGGGACAGCACCGCTAACAGAAGTAGGTCCCGATCGAGAGAGTGCGATGACCATTGGCCTCGGCTAGTGGTTGGGGTCGTCGCGGTTGAACGTCGAACGAGGAGCGACTGGAAATGAAAGATGGCTTAGTGGTGGTCGCGAGCAACGACGACGGAGGCGCGATCAGAGCTCTGTTAGAGCTGAGGGCGTTTCGCAGGTACCGCCCGGGCCTGAGGTGGACAACGAGTCGCAAGTGCAAGCTGCTTGTCCACTTGAATTCGCCGCTTTGACGCTTCGTAATTTGCGTGGTGTGGAGGCAATGCGATCTGTAAGCAGGTGTATACGTGTGTATTCGCGAGCATCCACACACATGCGTCATTTTCTTATGTTGAGAGGGAAAAAACAACATGTTGATGTCACCCTTTCAAACACCACATTCGCTCGACGAGTTCGAATGTTAAAGCTTAACCAGTCAACAAGGTGGAATTGTGAGACTAAGCGAGCTTGTTGACAAGCTCATAACAAGTTCACACGTACATTTGTACTACAAATCAAACCCACTCTGGACGCGTTGCCCCAGTTTATAACTATGGATCACTTATACAGGGGCGTCGGAGCCATACGCCCGTACCTGCCGCACGGAGCACCAACGGTGCCTTGGGACGTGCTCGTTGTCAGTCCGAGGCGCCCCGAACAATTACGAATCACACAATGTGAATGGTGAATCATAATCCTCGCATCCGCCTACTCACTCACTCGGCGCATCTGCTAAGCCTGACGGGGTGGTCCCTCGACTCGATCGCCGGCTCGTCTGGCGGCCTGCTAGCTTTTTGATATCTGTGAGAGACGAGCAGGAAAAAAAAACAGGGACAAATCAACACGATGCGGTGATTGACTGGGCAAATGGGAATCAACAAGCGGCCGCCACTTTGAAGCGCCTCACCGGGCTGGAACATGGTTGTGGACCAGCCCTGCTGGGCCCATTGTGGTTGCACTTTGGAGCGGTAGGTACACACGTACGTACCAGAGCCTCGTATGGTTGTCCTTTTTCGTGTCCCGCAGTGAGCTGCTGCTCCGGGCACTGCTTGGGCGGCTGCCCCGCAGCTAGGTCGGCAGCTCGTGACCTGGCGCTTGCTGCTGCTCTGTCGCTCTTGCTGTCGTCGTCGTGGTTGGCCTCGACTCGCCCGCCGCCTCTTTCGGACGAGAACCGCACCAATCTGCCCAAACCAGCCGATAAGACACGCATCTGCAGAGCAGCGAGTCGCTCCATTTCAGCACGCGTTGGGCGCCTTTGCTCTCGCTTGGCGCGACCACCGAGCCTCCGCCGACCCGCAAGCCACAGCCGCGGCGCGTCGGCCGCGAGCCGTCGCACTGCTTTTCGTGCCTGTGCCGTGTGTGCGCGCCTTTGTATGCCCATCCACCATCCGCACGTCGTATTTCGGCACGTGTTGCTGGTGCGTATGCCAAGTGCCAACTCTAATCGTCGATTCATATTGTCCTCTGTGACCAAGCTTAAATATGGTGTCCCACAATGCTTCTTTAATACTAGAGTATTTCTTCGTTCCCCCACTTTTTAGCGCGGACGTTACGAGACGCGAAGCGGCGCAGGCTCGCCCCTCGCTCGCTCGGTCGGTGGCCAAGTGATGGGAGGATTGCATTTGCAAACCACAACGTACCGATGCGATGCGCCATACGCGGGTCTAGGCGGACGAGGATGCGATAGGTAGAATATCAAATGAATGCGACTCTGAGGCGGGCGGGCGGATGACAGGTGGTCTGTGGGTGTTGAGCTTCGGATGAAGCTGAGCGTTGCTCCCGACCGAATTTTGCTTACGAGCCTTTGGCGCCGTACTGTCAACAAGATGCAAATCGACCGCTGCCGGTTCGTCGGCGTTGGCGCTCTGCACTAGCCGATGGTAAGGGCGCTTGGGAAGAAGCGATGATAGAGTTGGCATTGATTCCCTTGGTGGTATCATGCTGGTCGACCAGCATAAAAGAAGCCCAACGCCTCGTCTAGGCGCTTCTGTAGCGCGGTGGGAGAGTGTGGCGGTAGCGGCGCCACCCTGGGCGCACGGACGTGCCGCCAGCAATGCGAATGTGAATGCGAATGGGAATGCGAATGCGAATGTGGATGCGAATGGGAATCCGAATGCGAATGTGAATGCGAATGGGAATCCGAACGCGAATGTGAATGTGAATCTGAATGCGAATGTGAATGCGAATGCGAATGCGAATGCGAATGCGAATGCGAATGCGAATGTGAATCCCAATGTGAATCTGAATTGGAATGTGAATGTGAATGCGAATGGGAATGCGAATGCGAATGCGAATGTGAATCTGAATTCGAATGTGAATCTGAATGTGAATGTTAATGAATCTAAATTTCCCTGCACGGTCGAGATCCGTTGCAAGTCACCCTTAACGAGCAAGCAAAGGATGCAACGTCCACCTGGCTTTGTATTGGAAATGGGCGTTTCGAGTTTGTAGGTGGTCGTAGTGGATGTAGGCGGGTAGTGGGGGAGGTAAGCCGGTAGTTGTGGGAGGTAAGCGGGCAGTGGTAGTAGTTAGCATGAAAATGAATACAAGCGTGTGAGGGTGAAAGCAAGTATGCCTGCACAACGTGCCACCTGATCGTCGAGCGCAGGGACTGCGCTTTAACGTTCTAGGCCCGCTGTTACTTGCCACGCGCCCCCGGCATGAAGGCCAAATCGTTACCACCGATCGGCCGCACCGGCAGCAAGATCAACAGATTAGCGTTGGTTAAGCGGGCTTGCTTAGTTAGTTGCGAGGTGCAGCAGGCTTTAGGGGCGATGCGACAACTGCTTAGACGGTGTGTTGTATTTGTATGTGTGGCAACTCTGTCTCAACCACGATTCATCATATGTAGTTGCGAATGCATTGTGTAAGATTTAATCTGTGCTTTGCCACCCCCCGAGGCGTTGAGCGAGGCAACGCTGCCCTTTTCCCCCTTTTCGCTCGTTGCTCGGCCTGGCTTCTTTGACAGGCGCGGCCATTCCTTTCTCATGCCTGCTACCATCGCCTTAGCTCGCTACGCCCTGGGCGTCCGACGCTGGTTCTGCATGGATCCAGCACGAGATTCGCGTGCCTAACTAGCCGCCTCTCGACGTGAACAGCGCGTGGCACGATCAGCCCACGCTTCTTAGGCCGCAAACCGCCGCCAGAGCGCACGTCCAAGCCACTACCGCCAACGCCTGCGTAGAAGCAAGATGCGGGACGGTTCGAAACGCTTGGAACGCATCACCCTGGTGGTGGAGGCCAAGGCATGCTTCGACTCGGCCCGGCGTCGTGGCATGGCGGTGACAGCTACGCGAGCCATGGCAATGGTCACGGCGCCAGCCACGGCGAGGTATATGGGCGCGCATGCTACTCATACTATGCTTGGGCCAATTGCGCCGCGCCGTCGTCGTCGGATGATTTTGCCACTTTGAGCATTCACAATTTTTTATTTTTTATTTTTTATTTTTTATTTTTTATTTTTATTTATTTTTGAATGCTCCTGTTGGGTCTGTAATGCGGGTTTTCCCCCTCCCCCCTCAGCTTGTTTTTCTGCTTGCTGCTTCCGCCTTTCGCCCTCGCCTCTTAGCTTGTTTTCTGCT
>JALNIF010004174.1:0-14406 GCA_026284005.1 Thecaphora frezii | reverse complement strand
CTCGATCAGATTCCGGAGGGTGGGGATGTTCAGGTACGTCTTCTTCCCGCCCCATCCACGCTCTCTCTGTCTCTTTTTGAGGAAAGGTGCAGATCTACAAACGAAACACATGTGGGGGCTGACGATCTATCCGTTCTGTTTTCTTTTCTTCTTTACTACATTGTGACCTTGTGACCTGGTAACGTTGCGGGGTGATGGACGACAGGCCTATCTCCTGGAAAAGACCAACCAGAGGACTGTGCCCAACATTTTCATCAACCAGAAGCACCTCGGCGGTTGCGACGACCTTGTTCGTGCCCAGAGCGAGGGAAAGCTCGAGGACCTCGTCAAGGCTTAATTCCCCTCCCTTCTTCCCTCCCCGCTTCCGCTGATCAGCAGAGAGCTGTGACCACCTAGTGTCGCGTGGGGCCTTAAGACCTTCTCGCTCCCGCGCTCCCATTACAAAGTCAGAATACTGCAAACGTGAATTGAGATCTTGGTCCGTGGTTTGCTGTGTTTGCCACTTGATGGATGGAAGGAGAGGCAGCCACCTTCCCCAGCTCAAGGATAGGCTTGGCGAGGGTATACCCGGTTTTTCATCGTGCTAGCGGCTTGGCGAGACTCGGGCGTCTGTTGGTTTGCTAGCTTAGCACCTCGGCAGTCTTTCACGTCTCATGAGGCTCGTCATTCCACCTAGCAGCACCATGTACCGGGCGACGCTTCCTTGTTGCCCCTTGAAAAGAGAGGTTCAGGCCTTTTCAAAGAGAGAGGAAGAGGGGAAAAAAAAAGAGAGAGCTGTTTCTGAATGCAAGCCCTTGATGGCCTACATCCCCAAAGGGGTAAACACAGGGGTGTGAAAAAAGGATGTTGTTGGTAGGTACAAGTACACGCTCCCGCCCTGCCTCCTAGCCTGCCGACGCCGCATCAGCTGTATGGGTTCGGCGGCGGACGCCCGTTGGGACCACTGGGAGGCATCCTGCCATTCATCGGCGGTGGGTACGGCAGACCGGCGGAAGCGGGGGGCGGCGGTAGGCCCGCCCCACTCCGTCCCAGGGGCGGTAGCGGTCCACCGCCTCCCGGTCCGCCGCCGCCCAGCTGCTGCGCGGGATAGGGCATCCCCCTCCTTGCTTGCGGTGGCAGCGGTCGAGGCGGTAGTCCGTCGCCCCTTCCCCTCATGTCGCCGCCGCCTCCGCCTCCTGGACCGTTCCAAGACGGCTGCGCGCCGGGAAATGGATGGTACCCTCTCGCTTGTTGCGGTGGCGGTGGCTGATAGGATCGGCCTGACATCGTTCCGCCAGTGTAAGGTGGCATCGAGGGTCTTCCCATACCTGGACCGGGACCAGGTCCCATACCCATGCCCGCGCCGATGTGACCACCGCCTATTCCCATGCCCATGCCCATGCCCGTGCCCATGCCCATGCCCATGCCCATGCCCATGCCCATGCCCATGCCGCCAGGCCCCGGGCCGGGTCCGACGCCCCTGCTGTTGTATCCGGGACCCGCGGAGGGAGGGTGAGGCGGCCTAGCCATCCCGTACCCCTGCGGATTGGGCTGCTGATGGGGCTGCTGTTGATGTTGCGGCTGTTGCTGCTGCTGCTGGGGAGGCGGTCGAACCTGGACCGGCGGTTTCCAGTCTCGCTTAGTGCGGTCGAGCTCCTTGGAGGCGTCGTACTTGGGCAATCTGTGGAAAGAGATAGTAGAGGAAATCGTGCCGACATCAGGTGAGAAGGCAATCCGCAAGAAACGAGAGGAGCGTGAAGATAGCGCAAAACGTACGAAGCAGGATCGGCGGGGAAGGGCTTGGACCAAAAGTAGTCGTGGTCCAGCGCTTCCGAGGCCGTTAGTCGTTTCGAAGGGTCCAGGACGAGGAGCTTGTCGATTAGATCGGCGCATTCCGGTCCGCTGGTCGATCGGGCAGGAGACAAAATGGACGTCGAATGTGTCAGACACATCGATGCAGCGGCCGCTGACAAAACGTCCGAGGAAACAACTCGACGTAGAACCGAAAAGACGTGCACTTACACGTCCACCACCGTCCGGAAGTAGGTCTTGACCCGACGCTCATAGTTGCCAAAGTCCAGCCTGCCGGGCACTTGAGGATTCACGTCCGGCCTCCCGTTTGGATCGGCGTTCTTGACGCCGGGGAGCGAATTCCAGCCGGGGAAGTTGTCCTCGTTGGGCGATCCGCAGAGGTTGGCGATCAGCTCGAGCTGATTGATCTCCGAGGTGCCCTTGAAGATTGGCTTGCCCGTCACCATCTCCGCGAGGATGCACCCGATCCCCCACATGTCGATCGGTGGACCATACTTCTTCTCTCCTGCCAGCAGCTCGGGCGGGCGATACCACCGTGTGACGACCATGCTGGTGTACTTGTTGAGGCCGCCCTGCCAGCCCCTCGCCTTCCAACCCTGGCCGGGGTCGCGGTAGGGGCGCGCCAGGCCAAAGTCGGCGATCTGCAGCTGGCCCTCGTTGCTGATCAGCAGGTTGGCCGCCTTCATGTCCCGGTGCAGCACCCGGTTTTTGTGCAGGTAGAGCGTCCCTTCGAGCAGCTGCTTCATGTAGAGCTTGATCTGGCTGTGTTCCAGCCGGATATTGGGGTTGTCGAGCATGCCGTTGAGGTCGTGGTCCATGTACGGCTCGACCATGTAGACATCGCCCAGCTTGCCGCGCTCGCGAGATGGGCGGTAGGCCATGTCGATCACCGGCACGATCGAGGGATGCGAGAGCTTCTTGAGCAGCTTGACCTCGCGCAGCGCAGTGATGGGCATGCCGTCCTGTTCGTCGTGGATCGTCACCTTTTTCAGCGCCACCTCGACGCCGGTGGCAATGTGTCTTCCCTTCTTAACCTCTCCAAAGGTTCCCTGACCGAGTTTGACGGTGATCTCGTAGTCGTCGAGTGAGCTGCATCCGTAAAACTTTCTCTCATTGAGGGGAATCAACGGCAGGCGAGACTTGCGCCTCTGCGGACCCGAAAGCGCATCGCGGCTGCGGGGCGCGCACGAAAGCTTGACCGAAGGACAGCTCGGATCGTCCAGAGTCTCGCAGACGCTGGCGACCTTTGAGCTCCGACCTTCGCCGAGCGTCGGCGGCGGCCTCTTGTCGAGATGGGTGGCATCCGCTAATGGAGGCTGCGAAGCTGCCAGTCGACTTCCAGGGGCCGACGCATGGTCATGGTCTCCCGGCTTGAACGATCGGCTCGCCGAGGTGCCGTTAGAGGCAGGGTCGGCGCTGGCGCCCGATCCCAGCTTCGGAGAGTATGGAAGCGAGCTTGCGACGGCGGATGGCGGCTGGCTATCGGGGAAAGCTGCACCGGAGCGAGCGCCGCTGGCAAATGGGCCGAGTCTGTCTCCGGGTCTCGGGGCCTGAACGGCAGTGAAATTAGCCTTGCGCTTCAAAAGACCGGCAGGCGGGGACCTCGATGGAGACCGCGAACGCTTGCGGGAGGCCGAGGGCCGCGTCTCTGTTTCTGCGACATGGTTGCTCGCCTTCGTCGCTGATGGAGGCTCCCTTCTTGAATTGTCGAGCAAGTCGTACTCAAGCCGATTCCGCCGCGTCTCTTCTTCTCGCGGTTGTCGAGATGCTGACCAGCTGCTGTCCCTGCTATCCCGTCGCGCTCGATCGTGATCCCAGCCCGGAGAAGGGGGTCGCGGCGGATGATCTCTGCCATGGCTATGATCGCCGAACGAGCCTGGACGCATGCTGTCGTGGCGACCGTCCTCCCACGACGATGAATAGTCGACGGCATGGTCCTTCGCTCTGGATCCGTCAGATACCCTGGGAGGGGACGGGCTGCGTGGGTAATAACCGCGCCGAGTCGGGGGTGGTGGCGGCGGCGAGATGAGCCGAAACGTAGAGCCGCGAGCCGCATGGGCGTAGTCGCGATCGGGGTAGCGAGCGTCGTTGTGGCGAGAGTCGTGATAGCGGGAGTCGCCATAGCGAACGTCTCCGTAGCGAGCATCGTCGTAGCGGGCGTCATCGTAGCGCGGTTGGTAGAGCCCGGCCCTGTATCCGCCGTTGGACAGACGCGTATCGCCGACGGGTGCCGAGGGCGAGACGGGGCGATCCCACGCGTCTCTGGAGCGACCCTCAGCCTCCTTGTAGCGGTCGCGGTCGATCCTGGTGGCATTGAAGAAGCCTCCGTCGCCTCTTCGGGAGCTGGGAGGCGCGTCGGGCGCTCGTCGCTCGTCGTGGTGGCGCGGCGGTGTCTTTGGTCTGCGGCTCGATTCGGCCCGCTCCGTGTCGGGCTTGGGTGTTCGGGAGGGAGCCGGATCGAGTCGGCTGGGTCCGGCGACGGGCTGCTGCGGCTGCACGCCGTGCGGCTCTCTTGGGCGTTCTGGCGAGGCGGTGGCGAGGCTGATGGCGCCCTCTTCCTCCTCGTCCTCGTCTTGCTGTTCTTTGGCTGACTGACGGTATTCCGGATTCCTGTCCCGCTGGATCTTGGGGAGCCGAAAGCCGTTGCCGTTGGCGTTGGCGGATGTGGTGCTGGGCATGTCTCCTTTCCTCCGATCGTTGGCGTCGGAGATGCGGTTACTGGAGCCGAGCTTGAAGGGCGAGTGTGGAGCGTCTACCATCTCGAGCCTGGCAATGGATGCGGTCGAGATGGGGCGCTTCGTCGTCGAGCCCTTTGCAGGCGGGGAGAGGGGTTGGGAAGAAGGAAGCAATTAGAGATGCATCTGGGAGTTGGACTGTCGCAGCGCAGCGGCAAGGGAAGCAGGGACGTTCGGCTGCGATGCCGAAGCGGACGGCGAGCCTCGCAGACCAAAGGTGCAAGAGGGAGGGAAATGCAAAGTGTCGGCTTGGAGCCGTACCGAATTCTGAGGGTGGCAGCAGCGGAGGGCTACGTGGTTGGTTGGGTGCAGCGAGCGGGGCCAAGGCAGAGCGCGCCAGATCGGGCTGAGGTCCGAGGTCGGCGGTCAGAGGTCAGAGGTCAGAGCTTGGTCGAAAATATTAGATGCGGAAATACCCGACGCTCGCACAGGGAGTCAAGAGGGTGAGTGAGAGGAGTGAGAGTGAGAGTGTTGGGCGTAGAGAGGGCAGCAGTGTGGCGGAGTGAGAATGCGTGAGAGAGTGTGTATGTGTGTGTGTGCGTAAGAGTGTGTGAGGAGTGTGGATAGCGGCGGCGAGTTTGCTCCAACACCTCGAATGCATATTCTCGTCTAAGCCTGACTAATCTGACAGTCACACGCGTCGGTTGGCGGCCCGATGCCGACGCGCCGCTAGTTATGTGTTGAGCCCGATTCCACGGCCTCTTGCGCCCAAAACTCACAATTTGGGCCGCAACTTAGCCAGCCATGGAGGGTTACTTTTGGGTCGGCCCGCCGCCCGACGCCACTCCACTTTTTGGGCACGGCGCTTCGTTTGGACGCTGCTTCCTCCGTTGGCCGCCACCACCACCACCACCTCCTCCTCCTTCTCCTCTCCTTCCTCTTCTTCGCCCCACGCGCTACCTAACGCCTACGCCAAACCGCAACCCCAGCCAGGCCTCGCTGCAGCTTCCTCTGCCGTGCTCTCATTCCGGACCGGGCACCGCCACACGCGCCCACGCGCCTCTGAGCTCCCCTACCCACCGCGCCTTCTGCCCGACGAGGCCACCTGCGCCCACCATGTCGTCCGTCGGCAAGCTCTCGCGCGAGGAGTTCCGGCGCCAAAAGGACCTCGATGCCGCCCGAAAGGCCGGTACCGCTGCTCCGGAGGTCGACGAGGATGGCAACATCATCAACCCGCACGTTCCCGAGTTTATGGCCAAGGCCCCTTGGTACCTCGACACCGGCAAACCCTCGCTCAAGCACCAAAAGAAGCCCGTCAAGCCTGGAGAGGTCAAGGCTGGCATCAACGACTGGTATCAGCGCGGTCAGGTCGCAGGGCCCGCAGCGACAAAGTACCGAAAGGGTGCCTGCGAGAACTGCGGCGCCATGACGCACCAGCGCAAGGACTGCCTCGAACGTCCCCGGAAAAAGGGCGCCAAAATCACCGGCAAGGATATCCGTCCCGACGAGATCATCCAAGAGGTCAAGGGCCTCGACTACGCCTCCAAGCGCGACCGGTGGAATGGCTACGATCCGACGGAGCACAGAAAGGTCATGGAGGAGTTTGAGGCGATCGAAGCCGAGCGGAGGAGGCTGCGCGAGGAAGAGATCGATAACCAGACCAGCAACGATCTCAACGCTGCCAAGAAGCTCGCCAAAAAGGAAAAGGGCCCCAAGGACGATGGCGACTTTGCCAGCAGCGACGAGGACGACGAGGACGACGAAAAGTATGCCGAAAAGGCCGATGCCGTCGGCCAAAAGATTGACACCGACAAGCGCATCACGGTGCGAAACCTGCGTATCCGAGAGGACCGCGCCAAGTACCTCTATAATCTCGACCCCAACTCGGCCTACTACGACGCCAAGACGAGGTCGATGCGAGAGGCGCCCGATCCCAGCATCCTTCCCGAGGACGCCGAGTACGCCGGAGACAACTTCACGCGCGGCACGGGTCAGGCGGCCGAGCTGCAAAAGCTCCAGCTCTTCGCTTGGCAGGCCGAATCCAGGGGCAACCGCGATATCCACGCACAGGCGCATCCGACCATCAACGAGATGCAGTTCCGCGAGTACCAGCAGAAGAAGGAGAAGCTGCGCGAGGCGACCAAGGGCAGCATCCTCGAGCGGTATGGAGGTGCGGAGCACTTTGACAGCCTGCCGCGCGAACTGCTGACAGGCCAGTCGGAGAACTACGTCGAATACAACCAGAGCGGCAAGATCATCAAGGGCGTCGAGAGGGCCAAGGTGCGCAGCAAGTACGAGGAGGACGTGTACGACCAGAACCACACGGCGGTGTGGGGCTCGTGGTACGACATTAACTCGGCGCAGTGGGGATACCGGTGCTGCCACAGCACCATGCCTAACTCGTACTGTACCGGCGAGGCGGGCATCGAGGCGTCTAAGAGCAGCATGCCCTCGTCGTCCAAGGCCATTGCGTCTGGCTCCGGCGCTGTCGACAAGGGCAGCGGGCAAAGGTCCGGCAAGAAGATGATGTCGTCCTCGCCCGACAAGGGCAAGACGCGTAAACGCTCCCACTCGGTCTCTTCGTCGTCGTCGCGCTCGTCCTACTCGTCCTATTCGTCCGCCTCGAGTTCGGAATCGGAGTCGGACTCGCGCCGTCACCGTCGCCGCCACCGCAGCAGCAGCAGCAGCAAAAAGAAGTCGAGCGGCAAGCGATCCCGCCGCCGCTCGCGATCGCGTTCCTTCTCCACCTCGGATTCGAACTCGGACTCGGACTCGGCACGTGACCTGAAGAGAGACAAGGTGCGCTCCTACCAATCGCGCAAGAACATGGGCGAGGGCGACGTCAGCTCGCGCCTGGACAAAGACAAGCTCAAAGAGGCGCTGGAAAAGGAACGCGCCAAGCGGGATCCTCGATTGGCAAGGGAGCTGGAGGAGAGGGAGAGGCGGAAGGAGGAGGCCAAACCCGACTGGCTCAAAGAGGCCGAGGCCATCAACTCGAGGGGCAAGAGAAAGGCTGAGGCGGAGGAGGTCGATGTCACAGAGGAGCAGCTCGAGGCCTACCGCTTGGTCAATCGCGATGCGTACGAGGATCCCATGGCCAATTATCGCGACGAGGATCAAAAGTGATTTTTTTTTTCGTTTCGCTGCATGGTGGTTGGTTTGGCACGGTGGCGACATAGGCAGTCGTAATGTAGTCTCGCTTTTTTGTCTTTCTGTATTTGGCATCGAGTGGGAATGATAACGGAGTTAAGGTGGGGTGGGGTACAAATACAAGGTTTGCGAGGGATTGAGAAGGGGGAAAGGGAAAAAGGGGGGGCGTGGGCGTGCTCGTTGGATGCTTAAGGTTTATGTAAAGGGGGATCTTGTGAAGCTGTGCTTGTCCAAGCTGGTTAGAGCACATCTTCGTCGGACCTGCGATGCAAAGGCAATCCAAGAGAACCCAGGAAGCTTTTTGGAAAAGCCCAAGTTTCGTCGTCAGCCAAACCACCTCGCTCGCCCAGCGTCACGTCTCTGATGCCAGATCAGCGGATGCACGGCCGTGGTCTTGGTCGTAACCCTTAACATCATAAGGATGCCTCTCCGCTCCTTCCCCAAAAAGGGGGAGTGGGAAACCTCAGATCTCTGTTCTATCGCAAAAGCTAGCACATCGGGCCAACCCCCAAGATCCTACGTATCGGAAGACTAGGCATCCTCTACGCAAAAAAATCTCGAGGGGGTTTTCCCTTTGCTAGATTCTCCTCGGCTCGGGTCTTTTGACAGTGCCTCTGCAGCGTGAGCTCTTCCTCTCCCACCTTTGGATCGCCCGCTTCGGACGGCCGCAGCTAGGCAGAACGAATCCTGGGGACGAGTGCAGAACGAGTACGAGCGGGGAGGGCAGGGTGAAGATGCGTCGGTGTAGCGACAATGCGCTGTCCACCAAGGGCGCACAAAAGATATGAAAGGGGAGGAAAAAACGAGGGGAAAAGAAAATGGGAAGCCAGAGATTGCAAGTAGAGGGGCTGGCCATCATCGTAAAGGATGGCGTGCGAGCAAATCGCACACCTTCCCTACATCGAGCGGGTCGACGTCGCTTCCTAAAGCCGGGGCGCTGGCACCAACAGAGGAGCATCAGAGCTTGCACATGTCTGATCCCCGCCCCGACAAGGATTGACCGGGCCGCTTTCCACGCCAGCCAAGGCTAGGCGCAGCGTACCCGGACAACTTGCAGAGCTAAGAGCAGCTGCCGTTCAAAACAGGGGCCTCGCACGACGACCGCGCCTCCCATGTCATCTCGATGGCGGGCGATTGCCTGCCAGGTCGCGCATCGCAAACGACCGCCGAGAGGCGCAGGCGCCGCGAATCCCCTGCCCAGCGTGGAGCGCCAAGGGAAAAAGATTCGGCGACAAACGATTTCCGGGCAGAGATAGGCGAGCTCTGATTGGTATCCTTCCGAGGCGCTGTCGGCGCAAGTCTCTCGTGGAGATCGTTTCCCGAGGGTGCCGATCCCGTGAGCCCAGAGGAGCCACAGAGATGGGTGATGGCGGGTGAGGTAATGTTACGAGCTCGCACTCGTCCGTGGTGATGGTGAACGTCGTCGTCGTCATCGCCGTCATCGTCATCGTCGTCATCGTCGTCGTATGCGAGGATAGTAGAACCCTTGGCTCAACAAAGCTGCTGGAGCTGAAGGCGGCGAAAAAGCACGGTAGCCGGTCACAAAGACTATCAAGGCGGCGATTTGGCAACCTGGCGTACACAAGCCGGCCAGGATCGGGGTCGAAAACCGCAGAACAATCCGGCACGATGGGCTATGCAGACTACGGGACACCCCCGCAGAGAGCGACTCTAGGGGCGTAAAAGGGTCATCCGCTTGTGGGAACCCCGCTCCAAACCGTCCCTCTCCGCTACGGGATGCCCCGACGCTCACACGGTGGCCGATGGATGATCAACCTCGTCCCCCCGAGTCCGTTCTCGAAAAAAGCGCTGAGGTCACCGCTGACCTTGTCGCCCAATGGTCGGGCGATTCTTTCTTGATGGTAGCCGTGCTTGCGGCAGTACTTTCCTGGCCAACACGTTCGCGAATGCGTCGGACGGCTTTCCGTGCCGTCTGTGAAGGTCGGATGAAGGTAACGCGTCGTCGATCAACCTGCACAAGCACAGATCAAAGCATCGCTGCGGCTCGAACCGCAAGCTGGTATCCGAAGTCCATAGACAAGCGGAGCAGAGCTACCGCCGTCAAAGAGAATGTCTGAGTCGGAACAGACGCGGATCTCGTAGAGCTCCGCAGGACGGGACGAAAGCTGAGCTGAGAGCATAACGGCAAAGGCAAGTTCGCGACACGGCTCACTTGACTTGTCCGCCATCGTCTCAGCAAGATTCGACCGGCCCGGGCCTTCCTGGGCCTCTCCCAAAATCGCGTCGTTGGTCGTCGTCTCCTGTGTCGATTCGCTCGCTTCGAATGCAAGGAGGATGCCGAAAGAATCCGTCCTCGAGAGTATCCGTAATTGGCCTCACACGTCCCCGACTCGGCGACCGTCGACCCTTCACCTTTATCTCATCATAGGAGACTCGGATCGCAGGTCGACTCGAAGACCCACCATGACGGCGAGCTCCGGCCTCTGCGTCCCGGATCCTGTCCTTTCGGAAGGCCGGGGCCGACAGAGGAGCCGCCTCGCTGAGACAGCTGGCTCCTCGACCACGTCGGGAGCAACCCCGGGGTCAACAGAACCGACGTCGAAAAGGCCCGATGCCTAGGCGCAGCCCCTGACGTGCTAGTCGGTACAACATCAACGAGCCCACAGGCGGCTGCCCAGCCGCGACATCCACGGCCAAGGCGACGTTCCGTCGGGAAACTCCAAGACCGGCGGGTCATTTGGACTGACGGCGGCCCTAGCGATCCAAGGTGGGATTGTCGAGCTGCTGAGCTGCTCTGCGACCCGAGCGAGGCCTCTTTGTGCATGTTGTGTCATCCCGGGTTCCCCAGGCGGAGCGGACCTCTTCACCGCAAGGATGAGAGGGGAGGTAGACGGCTACGGCGACGACATGCTCTGGGAAGCCGAACGCCGTAGCCGATACCGACACGACCACGACTGCGATCCGCACGCAAACATGGCGACGACGTAGCGCTCCGTGACTCACCTATCTTTTCGAGCAGCCCTGTGGCGGAGAGGACCGCACGACCTAGTAAACGACGTGAGCTTGTACGCAGAACCTACCGCCGGTCGCCTCGATGTTGAAGCGTTGCGGAGCAAAGAAGTTGTTGTGCCATTTCCGTGCCAGACGCATCGCCTCGTGGGTCGTCTTGAGCCGGACGATGAAGGACACCGTTGACGCGTCAGGGTTGAGGTTGAGCAGGCGAAGGACCGGTCCGAGGTGGAGTGAGTGGCTTATATTGAAGTCTGGGCCCCTTGCATGTGAGATTCCGGCGTTGCTGCGTTTTGTGGCACGGAAATGGGTCGTGTTCGCGAGGTCGTACGTCCGACCGAGCTTGATCGCCATCTTTTCCTCCGTCGTCAGCAGCGGGAGGCCGCGCAAGAGGACCAGCTTTCCGGATTCGTGATTGACCAAGTCCAGGGGCAGCTGCATGAACCTGGGATGCCTGCGGTAGTAGGCGGTGTGGAAATCCTCCGCCTCTTTTGGCGTGAAACAGCGGGCATCAAGGACGCTGCCGCCCAGGATGCGCTTCGAGCAGGCTTGCTCGAAGCCTCGGGCGTGGTTCTCGGTCGAGAAGTGCACCAGCGCCTTGCCTGAAGGTTCAAAGAAGTGAGTGCGCAGGAACTCAATCCGGCTGACGTGGTTGGCGATCTTGGCGTTGGGAGCGAGTCCGCGGATATCATTGGGCAGCGCCGAGGTCGGAAGTCCGCTCAATAGCACGATCCTCGCCGTATCTTGGGCATATCCCGGCCGCGAAGCGACGCGGCGCACACGCCGCGCGTCGTACGATCGTGGTGCAACGTCGAAGGCAGCAGCCGAGGTGGCTACAGGTCTAGTCGGACCTGTACCCTGCGCCTTGGCACCCGCTAGCCCAGCAGGTAGAAGAGCGCCGACCGCAGGGCGACGTAGCGCAGCCACAAGGGTGGCAGCAGACGACGCAATGCTTCCCGATGCAGCGGGCATTGCGATGGACCTCAACGCCTCGCCCGCCCTGGATGCCGCCCAGCTACCGACCATGATACGATGGGGTCGGCAACAGAGAGAAAAAAGGGGGGAAGCTCTCCAATCCGAGGCGGCGATGTAGAAGGGTGCCGAAAGCGACGGGCTGGCAACGATGGCAGAGCGAGGAAGAAGAGGCCAGTGGGACGAGGAAGGAGGAGGAAAAGAGGGGGACGTTGAGGGACAAGGAGTGGTGCGGTAAGAGGTAAAGATCGACGATGTCGAGACGGCGTGGTGGCGTGGCGAGGTGTGGAGGCAAAGGCAAAAAGCAGCGGTGCAAAGGAAACACAAATACCTAACCAAAACTAGTTACTAGAATTCGTATAAAATATTGAGTCGAGTCAAATGTCGTTTCGAGGCTGCTGCGCCAACGGTGCGGAGCCGGCCTGCCACGCGCGAGCAGCAGACCCAGGACGAAATTTCGCGCAACTTCGAATAGTTAGCTTGTGACTAAGACTCTTACCAACTAGTTGCTCAAACTGCCTACATAAAGTCACAAATAAAAAGTGACAAAAGTCACAGGTGCGCAGAGACGACCCTTACTTACGTGGTCCCGCTCGCCCTTGTCGCACTCCCCAGAGAGCACTTTCCCTTACAACGCCCGCGGTCGGCCCCGCCGACGATGACCCATCGTCTGCTTGCCCCGTCAAGCAGGGAGTCCTACCCTGGCTCTTTTTTGCACCGCAGCAAGCTCCGGGTCCGGCGACGAGCACCATGCAGTAACCCTTCGTTACCTTGCTCACACTCTCGAGCTAGATCACGACCATTCCAGGGACGACCCAACCATGTGCACAGCCATCCGTCCATTCTGGGGCTCGGTGCGCGGCGGCTCGTTTCGGCGGAACGGCAAGTCCCCATTTAGCTAGCGTGCAAGCCCCCGTTTAGCTACCGCGCAAGACCCCGTCAACCGCTGCCTCGGTTGGATCGCGTTTGCCAGGCTCAAGCTTCCTCACCTGGTTGTTCTCGAAAGACCCGCTGCTTTAGTCGGGACGAGGACGCCGGTCGAACCGCGTCGCCACCGGTCCGACGGAAACGTCGCGCAACGCTTGCGAGAGCGGGAGCCGTAGTCTGGTGCGCGCTGCTTCTTCCGTCGCCTTGACACGGGCTCATTTGACGACTGATATATTGTAGGTGTTTCTCAGGCCGAGCCCCTGTGATGGCTCTTGTCGCGCACGTTGGGTGCCACGTCTGACTGGAGAGGGGATATGCCAGACCCTCCTCACAAGACGGTCATCCGCAACGAGATCCGGATTTCCCCCTTCGAGCCCTTGTAGCAGGAAGGTCAGGCGGTGACTTGCGGACAGACTCGAGCTTCTGACCGCGCAAGCGCGCCTTCAACTCTATATTCGAGTGGCCGGCCGCGGTCGCGCCCCCTTAGACACCGACGCCTTCGCATCGGGTCGGCTCCGGCCCTGCATCCGAGCGAGCTTTCCAAGAGGGCAACCCATCGGCATGCATCCGCCAGAGTATGTGCGCATACAGCGCACCGTCCGACGACCTCCCCGCCTCGCTAGGCTCTCTTCGCCCTCGAACCGTCTCGCGGGCGCTCAGTTGCTCGGGCCTCGGTCTATTCGTCCGCTGCGCGCATGCTTTTCCCTTTCCTCTGTCGGCGTCTCGCTCGCGCTCCAGGACTCCTCCTTTTCCAGCCACGATCACATTCCTGCGTCGAGGCCCAGGCTCGTGGGCGCAGCAGCAAGCCACACACCCTCTTGTGTGGACGAACTGACGCGCGTCGATCAGGGTGCTGTATCATCACACATGCTGTGTTTCCGATTCTCTGCGCTTCCCCAGCGGCCCTCGGCGCCACAATTGCAGAGGACTTCGGCCTCGTCTAGCACGCACGCACGCACAGCGCCTGCTTGAAGAGCTCGGCCTCAGCCCCTCGTCAGCGCTGATCGATGATGCAGCGCGTTTTGTGAGCCAGCGCGAGGCAGCTCATCTTGGGCGAGACGGATGTGCCGCTCGCCACGCATGCAAGGAACCAGGCCTGCTTGCCAGGTCGAGCGGGAACAGGCTCGCGGTTCAAGAGCTAGTTGGTGGATGTCTCGAAACATCCGCCCTGCCTCATAAAGATGCATCCGCGCGACCCCTACATATATTCTTCCATAGAATATATGTTGGGTGTCGTCGGATGCTCCGAACCGCTAACTTCATACAAATATCGGGGGCCTCCCTTTGGGCAGCTAAGCCCGGGCCCGTCAACTGACCAGCTCTAGCTGCTAGCTTTGCCTCGCGGAAGAGCTACACCACTCACGCTCTTACTCTATCCGAGGCTAATTACTCTTCAATCGACCTGATTCTGACCTACAGGATACCTGGGCACTAGAGGGAGAAACAGCTAGGAGAAGGGGTGGTTCGGCGCCGAGGTTCCGGAACCTTTCCGCGTGTGCACGTCTAGGAGAAGGTCAGTTACGTGTTTCGGCCGCTCCCGTCCCTCTCTTAGTACTCTACACGCGCAAGCCTCCTCAGCCAGTTTCCTACACACAAAAGCAGCAGCAGCAGCCACCATTTTCGGACAACCTCCGTGCAGCTCCACGGTCGCTTTTATTCTCGAGCCCCACCCACAACACAGCCTCAACACCACCCCAAGTGGACCCCGTCAAACCCTTGAGACTTGGCCCAGTGGTTCGCGGAGACCAGCGCCCCCTTGGCCACGAGCCGCACTCAAAAAAAGCCTCGCGCTTGCCTCGACCTTGGTGCTTGTCCTCTTTATTCTCGTCTCCTCCTTTACCCGGGGGGCGGGCGGGGGGGGGGGGGGGGGGGGGGGGGGGGGGGGGGGGGGGGGGGGGGGGGGGGGGGGGGGGGGGGGGGG
>JALNIF010004171.1:0-13463 GCA_026284005.1 Thecaphora frezii | reverse complement strand
GGCCCACAGCACGCCTGGCTGCCTCGCCTTTGCCGTCTGCATGCTGGGGAGCCACGAGACCGGGCGAAAGTGGTGGGCCGGCGAAGAGGTGGTCCCCAAGACGGCCATGCACGTGATCAACAGCATAACGCAACCGCCGGACACGTCGCGACCCGATCGGGCCGACGATCCGAGCCACAGCAGATGCATCGACGAAGAGGACGGCCAAGAGCTCGTCAAACCCATCGTGATGTCCGAGAAGATGGATATGCTCATGCGCACCTTTGCCAGCCGGTGCGGCTCGACGCGCGACAAGTACTCGGTGGTACAGGCATTGATGCTGTTCCAGAGCAACAACTTCCTCAGCAGCGACTCGTCGACCCGGACGGTCGCCGCCATCTCGCACGGCAGCGTCGTCACTATGGCCCGCCACGCCGGCTTCTTCGATCCGGAGGCCGAGCATGTCGAGCGCAACGTCTCCTACGAGCCCAAGGACGTGGTGGCGCAGTTCGAGAGGGAGCTCGCCGTGTCGCGGTACTCGCACTCGATGTTGCCCAACTACCTGCCCACCTGTCCCGACGACGAAAAAGTGTGGCGAAAGTGGTGCGAGCTCGAAGGGCGACGGCGGACAGCCTTTGTCATCTTTGTGATGGACACCGTGGCGAGCCTCGATGCGGGCATTCCGACGCTCCTCCGGATTGACGAGGTCGAGCACCTGCCCCTTCCGAGCCCGGACGCCATTTGGCGCGCGTCGACGTCGCAGGCGTGGCAAAAGGCGCTCGACTCCTACCGAGGCCCGACGCTGGACGAGGCGCTACAGCAGCTGCTGGGCCCCGAGCTTCGGTCTCCGGCTCCGGGCGAGACGGTGTCCAGCACCTCCGTCTTCAGTGCGCACGGACCCTTTGCACGCCTCGTCATGATTGTTACGCTGCTGCGGGGCATCATTGGCATGCTCGAAGGACGTGCACAAAAGGTGCCCCGGCCGAGCCAGCTGGAAAAGTGGTTCAGCCGCAGCACCACCCCGGGGCGCAGCGCGTCCGACCATCAGATCGCGTGCTTCAAAAAAGCTCTGTCGCGGTGGAGGAAGAGCTGGGACCAGGACGAGACCTGCAAGACCGCCTCGAGCCCGGCGGCAGCGGCAGCAGCGGCAGCAGCCCAAGAGCGCAGCGTCTCTGACGTCGCGAGAGGATTTACGAGCGAGGCGCTCTTCACCCCGCTCACGGCATCTGGCGCCACATCGCTCTGCGACGACGCGCTACCGCTCTACTGGCTCAGCCACGTGCTCGTCACGCACGCGGCGTCGGACCAGAAACTGCCGCTTCGCAGCAGCGAAAGCATCCGGAAGGCCACCGGCGGGGCCGCTGCGACCAACGGCGTCGATATGCCTGATTTCCGATCGATGCTGCGCTTCGCCAAGAACTTTGTGACGCGGGGCGAACGGTGACGGTTCGCGCCAGGCCCCTGGGCTTCGAATTGCTGTATTCGCCTTTTTTTTCTTACCGCCGGACCGCTCGCACCTCTCGACGGTGCCACCCCTCGTTCCCTCTCCCTTCCGCAGGTCGTATCCCTCCCTGCACCTAGGACCGGACCACGCATGGATTTGATCGCCTGAACCGGGTACCGTGGGCCGGCTAAACGGGCACGTTTGTATTCTCTGGCCCTTTCCCTCTTGGCACTTGGAGCCAAGCACGTTTCTGTTGTACAACAAGCCGCGCCTCCCCGACGATGGGCGCAGGCGACGGCCGACCCTCTCGGTCAGCCCCGTCGCCCCCTTCTCCCACCATCTTGCCCTTCCTCCGCCTGCATTGGGCAGGCGCCGCGGCTGCCCCGCCGTTTTTTGTAACTGTTTTGGGTCATGCTTTTTTCCGCTCTGTCGTTGTGAGCCACTCTGCCTGTGGGAATGTTGAACATCGCTAGTGTATACTGTCTTTGTTGTAGCGACCGGAAGGGAATCAAGACGTCGCCAGTGTCGCCGGGTTCAGCCGATTTCGGAGGCCGTCGCCCAGCCCGGAAGTTGCCTGTGAAGTCGACGAGGAGGAAATTGAGGAATGCTGTGCCCGCTTAGAGCTCCGAGGGTGTGGCCCATGCTCGCACGGCGCAACACGAATAAGGGGGATCAGGGGAAATTCAAATGAAAAAGTCAGGAGGCCAAAATGAAGTTACTTGAGTTACCAAAAAAAAAGTGACAAGCCAAAGTGGAGGGGGGAGGCAGCTTGGCAGAATGGGAGAGGGAAGGAAAGTTGTCCCGCGCGCGCGCTCTCTCTGGGTCGAGGCAGCACAAGCAAGGCGGCGTCACTCGGCCATGCCTGCGCCGTGGCCAAATGCAAGCGAAGTGGTCACTTGGCGGCCTAAGGCCCGCTCGGGCTAAGCACTTGGCGGCCTTGAATCGAAAGGAGAGGAGCGGCTCTAGTATCGGCACTACAAGACCGACTACCGCTTGCTCTACCACTGCTCTGACACTCGAGTAAGACCCACTATAACCAGCCTTGCTCTCTAGTTCATCGGCGGTGGTCAACGAGGGCTGAGCGAAAAAGGGGTTGACTGGCCTAGCCAGGGTCCAGCTCGGCATGCCAGTCCGTAAGAGGAGCCTATGCGCGCTGGTGGGGCGTGATCCGCTCCCCCTCCGCACCGCATCGTAACCCGCCCTCCATGCCTCGACTCGAGCGGCTCGGCTCGGCGCATGTATGTTTGAAGTGGCCTAGCTATGTATGTGCAAGTAGCTACTCTTATGGTGTCTCTGGCGGCGGCGGCCGTTTGCGCCGCACTGGAGCGCCACGCGCGACTTGCTACAACACGTACTCTACTGTTACTTCACTCACAACTTGTCGACTGCGTGCGTGGGCAAAGGGTCATGGCTAAAAGGGTGTGTATGTGTTGCAGATGGCGTACGCATACGGAGTGGGCGAGAGAGGGAGGGCGTCACACGTCAACATGCACTATCCACCTACGATACGCCTACGATACGCCTACGATGCACCTACGATACGCCTACGATGCACCTACGATACGCTTACGATGCACCTACGATGCACCTACGATAGTTGGATGGGTGAGGGTAGCTGGTACATACCGCGATTTGCGCAAAGAGCAACGCATGTAGTGCTCGCCAAAGGCTATTTCGACTGGGTGACAAGCGCCGTACCTCAATCACACCAGTTACTTACCACTCGTATACTCTATTTGGCACTTACTATTGCTACCTGTATAGTCTGGCCTCAGCCGCCTTTGCTGCTCCCATCCGCGCCCTTTGCCTGTCCCTTTCTCCTTTCCCTCCATGTCTCCCTCCCTCTCCTGATCCCTCCCGTGTGCCTCTCTCTTCGCCTTTCCAAACCTATCGCTCGACGCGTTTTCCTTTCTCTCCCTCCCTGGAGTCTCTCGACCGCCACCCCATCCTTGTCACCTCGATATCGGCCTTTACGCTTCTAAGGCCATAACCGCTACCGCAAGCGTCGTCCCCTCTCCGCCTTGGCGCGGCCCCCTTACGCACGCCAGCATCAACTTCGGCAACGCCCCGGCTTTAAGAGGTACTCTTCGCCCGTCTGCTCTTTTGCAGCCAGTCCTTTATCTGCCAGCTTGCACGTCGCGACCGCCTCCACCGTCCGATTGCTCTGCTACACCGTGACGCCGCTCCCGACTCCTTCTTTTCCTGCCCGCCTCTCGGATCAAATCGTCGGTTCGCCTCTCGCTCCACCCATCGACGCGGCGATCCACCTTGCCAGCTACGCTTTCTTCCAGCTTTTGCTACCCCCTTCGTCCCCCCGGGCTAAAGACGTGCCAGGACGCAGTCTCGACGCAGCCACGAGGACGAGGGCCCCAACGACGGGCGTCCTGCCAAAAGGACAAGGACTGCTTCACCAGAGCAGGACGCTGCTGCCCGAACAACCCCGGCTCGCGCTTCCCTCGCAGCAGCTCGCTCCGGCCCCTTTTCTGGCGGCGATTTTACCACGGTTTGTCATTCCACCATGAACGACGCGAATCACGGCGGTAACAGCAGTGGCGACAGCAGTGGCGATCGGGGGCCCTACTTCGCTCGCACCAACGGCAGCACGGCGAACGGTCATCAGACGGAGGCGGCAGAGTCGGGTCGGGCCGGTCGGCTAGCAGACGCTGCGTCCAGAGGTAGTGGAAATGGTGTCAGGCTAAACCTGACCGAGGCCGACGACAACGACGAGCGCGAATTCGTGCCGCTCTGGCCAGGTAGCACCATCGACAAGCGCGAGCTGGTGCGCCTCACCCTGCAGTCTCTCAGGGACCTGGGCTACGAGTGAGTCTTTCCATCGCGTTGCACTTGAAGCGGAACCTGTCCCCGGTCTCGGCCTCAGTATCCCTCTCCTTTCCCCTGTCCTCTCTGCATCCAAAGGCAGGGGTCGTTGACAATTAGATCCCCCACCTCTGCATCCACAACAGGTCATCAGCTAAGGCGCTCGAGTCTGAATCCGGCCTGACGTTAGAGCACCCCTCCATCACGGCCTTCCGCGAAGCGGTAGTGTCCGGAGACTGGCGAAATGCAGAGAGGCTGCTCATCGATGGCCTCAACTACGCCGCGAGGAAGGCCAGCGGCAACCTTCGACGTATAGCCACGAGCAATGGCGAGGGCCCTGCCGTCTCTCTTGACTGCGTGCTTCGAGAGCCCCTGGTCACGAGCCTGGACGTGAGTGATGCAGCGAAAGCAAGCTGGCCGAGCCGGGCACCACCCCGACATGGACGCCGCCGATGCAAGAGACCGGGACCGTGCTGACTCGAGCGGCCTTTTTTGCGGGTGCCTGATCCGGGAACTCTTTGCTGTCGCTGCCTCAAAACAGTCGATCCGATTCATGATCCAGCGGCAACGATACCTGGAGCTTCTCGAAGCCAAGCAGACAAAAAAGGCGCTTTCGGTGCTACGCGATCGGCTGACACCAATCAACCAAGACACCAAAGAACTCCACCTTCTTTCCAGGTGCGTAGGGTTGCCATCCCATAGCGGGCCGTTGCATTGCGGGAGGTACAGGTAGCTGACCTTCATGTAAACGGAATCGTGACCGGGTGGACTGGAACTTTCAGCCTTGTCATGTGCGCCACCACAGAGGAGCTGATGCGGAGGGCGAAATGGGACGGCAGCAAAGGCGAATCGCGACGCCGGCTCCTCATGGACATTGAGAGTAGGTTCTTGGAGAGAGGGGTTCGGCTGCAACCGCTAAGGAGGCCTAAGTCGCTGATCGGTTCGATTGTCGATCGCAATACCCCACAGGCGCTGTCTCCCCGATGGTGATGGTCCCCAGCCGACGGCTGCCGTTGCTGCTGATGCAGGCGCAGAGTTACCAGAAGCAGCAGGATCCGTTCTTCAACCTGACGCCCGATGCGCCCATCTCGCTGCTGGTGGACCACGAGTCTGATCGGTCCGCCTTCCCCTCGGAAGCGGTGCAGCTGCTGCGCGGACATCACGACGAAGTGTGGCACCTCGAGTACTCGCACGACGGCACCAAGCTCGCATCGACGGGCCGGGATACGAACGTCATCATCTGGGAGGTCGGAGTGAGTGTTCGAGCCTGGCGAGGTACACGTACGCCCAGCGCAAGTCCATCCCTCGCTCGCGGGATCCGTTGCTGACCGCTGCGTTTGCTGCATTTGCTGTCGATGACCGAAAAGGAGGAGTACACGCTGCTCCAGAAGCTGGGGCCGCACACCGATCCGGTGTCGTGTGTGGCGTGGTCTCCCGATGACAAGACGCTACTGACTACCTCGGAAGGCGACATTACGCTGTGGGACCTCGCCGTGAGTCGGCCGACCGCATTCATGTTGTGTCTTGATCGAGGCTTGTCTGTAGAGACTAACGCAAACGATCGACGCTTCCGTCCAACCCTTCTTCCTGTATCGTCGTACCTTCGATCGAACATCGGCGTCAGACGGGCCATCACAAGACCTTGTCTGAGCACGACTACACCGTGGGCACCGCAGCGTGGCTCCCGGATGGCCGCTTCGTCAGCGGTGGGATGGACGGCAAGATCATCTTTTGGGTAGGTTCCGCCAACGCCTCGATCCACCGCCGTAGATCCGGCCCTCCAAGCCACGTCGTTTGCTGATGCTTACCGACCCGACCGCACGCACAATGCGTAAACAGGACAAACACGGTTTCATCCTGGACGTCATCAATACGACGCCCTTCCGGGTCGTCGCCCTCGCCGTCTCGCCCAACGGACGTCACCTGGTGGCCGTCAGCAACCGCCACACTTCGGCGGCGGTCGGACAGGCGTCGACGAGTCGAAATAGCGACAGCTCTAATCCGCCTCCTTCCTCCACGACCGGCTCCTCGCAGTACTCAGAGTCGCCCTCTCCCGCTTCCACGTCGGCCGGCCACCTCAGTGGGCTGCCCGACCGCAGCATGCGCAACCACGCGACCGAAGACCTCGCCGGAGGTTCGCGGACAATGAGCGACGAGCGACACCGCATCCACTTTATCGACGTCAACTCCAAGGAAGAGATTGGGTGAGTGCCGGCTCGAAATCACCACGCACACCGCGACAATGTGATGTCCTTGGCTGGTGCATCGCCGTTTGATCCACTACTGATGGGGCACTTGTCTCCACCAATGGTCCGCAAACCCCTCGTCAGGTCTGTCTACCTGCGCGAGGAGATGAACAGCGTCTGCATCAGCCGCGACTCGCGCTACGCGCTCATCAACCACCGCCCCAACGTAAGTAACGTCGTTTGTTGGTGAGCCCGTCGGATGGCAACTGCCGGTTTCTGCGTCCTCACCCCGAGTCTCTTGATTGCGCTTGTTTACGACGACGTGCAGGAGGTGCAACTGTGGAACATCGAGCGGCAAACGATGGTCCGCAGCTACACTGGCCATACGATGACCAAGCACGTCATCCGCTGTGGCTTTGGCGGCAATGACGAGAACTTTATCGTTTCTGGAAGCGAGAGTGAGTCAGGCTGGTAGCACCACGATCCTTGCCCCTCCCCCTTTTTTTTTCTCCGCGGCCGCCAAGGAAGATGCGAAGTCTGGCGATAAGGCGGCTGACGTCTGTTTGCCTCATGCGGCGCTGTTGGACTAGATTCGGGCGTCTACGTGTGGCATCGTCCCTCTGGTCGCGCGATCGAGGTGCTGCAGGGCCACACATCGGGCTCCGTCAACGCGGTAGCGTGGCACCCCAAGGACTATTCGATGCTTGCGTCGTGCGGCGACGATCATACAGTCATCATATGGCGTCCGGGGGGCCGGCGACGAGGCTGGGCGGCCAAGACATCGAGGGAGGAGGCGGAGCCGGCTTCAGAAGACAGCCAGATTTCGGTGCCGGCAAATCCGTTCCCCTGGACGGACGTGAGCTCGCCCGCAGCGCCCGAGATGCGAGAGACGCGGATGGGTACGCTGGACGAGATGGACGAGGCGGCCTAGGCTGGCGGGATGGTCTGTGGGCGACACCTACGGAATGCTGGGGCAGGCGGGCTTGTAATCTAGAGGTCGTGCCGAATCAAGGTACATGGTTGCTCTTGGGCTGGAGCTGATAGCCGTGCTCGTCTGCGGGGTGGGCGCGGTAGGTGGAGGGTATTGCTGGTTGGGCTCGGCGAAGAAGGCGCGTATGCCAGCGGCTCGGGTGGGCAAGAGATGGTGAGATTGATACAAGTGCGCCTGCACCTGCTGGTGCGGGGTTGCAAGGTGCAGACGCTGACGACGGGGATAGTATTGGTGGACATGGTTGATCTTGTTGCGAGGTGCGCTTGCTTGATGATGGCGAGGTGAGGCAGCAGGTGTTGGCAAAAGAGATAAAATTGGGTGCGTGATCGATGGCTGCAGCGAGGACAGAGAGGACAGGTGAAAGAGAGGAAACCGAGGCGCCAAGGCAGCAGCGCGTGTTGGTGAAAAGATGAAGATTCCCATTCTTAATTGCTAATGGGGATTGCGATTGTTATTAATTTGCTACACGCAACAGTCGCAGCAGCAAAAAAAGTAAGTACATATGGCCAGACTATGGCTAGTTTTTTAGTCGGATTGGTGTGGAGAGGCGCTTTTGTAGCATTGCAGACCATTGCATCTACCGTGCCAGCCCGACTTAAAAAAAAAAAAAAAAAAAAAAAAAAACCCTTAGCGACAGTGTAGGAATCATAATGACATTTTCCTGCTGTGGGTGAGTGAGCACTGCGCACCGACGCGCCCATCGCCATTGCTCTCACTTTGCTCTCTCTTGGCTCTCTGTTGTGCTCTCATTTGCGCGCTCTCTCTCTCTTCTGTCTGCTGTTATCCACACTCTCTCTCACTCTCACACTCTCTCTGTTCCGTCTTTTATTCTTTTATTTCTTTTTCTCGCTCCCCCTCTGCTGTCGGCCTTGCCTGCGCCAACCCTCATCCCTCACTTTCCATCCGCCCCGTTTCACTCCTTTTGCGCATCCACCGCCCCACTCACCTCATCCACCCATCTCCTCCTCTTCCTCGCCCGCGCACCGCACCTCGACCCACCTCGTACAACCACCCCACCAACCCCACCCACTCAGGCGAGCGCCCGCTACGCCATGTTCTCCACCCCCTCCAAGGGCGGCACCGGCGCTAGCCGCACCCCTCGGCCCCGCCCTTCCTCGCTGCGCCCCTCGAGGGCCACCACCCCGCTCCCCTCCACCTCGGCTATCGACAACCGCTCACCTACCCCTTCCAATGGCGCTGCCAGCCTCTTTTCCCTAGACGCCACGCCAAACCAGCTCCTGGCCCCCGCCTCGGCCACCGTCGCCAGTCGCAGGAGAGGTGCTGCTGCTGCTGCCGCCTCGACCCCCTACGCAAATGCTGGCTATCTGCGTGCCTCTTCCACAAACGCCCGCCTCGCCCCGCAACCACCATCCACCTCGGCGGCACACAGCTTCCGCGACGACGCCTCAATCGCCGATACCGCCGACTCGTACTTTGGCCGCACCGCCGCCCCACAGGATGCCCAGCTCGAGGAGGGCACCACGCTGCTGCGCGATGACCTCATGGCCGTCACCGCCTTCTCCCGCCTACCGACAGAGGTGCTCGAGGAGCTCGAGAGCGTCGACTTTTACATCGACGCCTTCAGGGGCGCCATGGACACAACGACGGGCTATGCCTATGTCGTTACGAGGACCAAGTGTTTCGTGTGGAACTACCAGAGCGTGAGTGCCTGCGACACCCCTTCAGTCCCGCTTCCCCCGGGCCGCAAGCATCGTGCCGGCTCGCTGACGGTGCACAACCTTGCCTCGCTTTCTCGTCCCACTTTGCCTTTCACAGCACGGAACGGGCTCGCCAACCTGCTTCACCTTCCCGGTCCCAGAGACCTCGTCTTCCAGCATGCATCCGACCAACGATCTGGCCCAGTGCGGGCTTGTGTCTCGGTCGGCGAGTCGCGAGCCCGGCCTCGCCCTCGTCACACCGAACGGCCATGTCTGCTTCTGGGAGAGCGTATCGTCCTCCATGGCTCGCGAGCACGCGGCGCAGACAATAGATGCCTCGCTCAACCCGCAGGAGACAGTGACAGAGATGCAGAGGCTCGACGACTTTGCCTTTGTCGTCGCCACTAGCCAGGCGCGGATGCTAAAGCTCGGCATCGTCAGCCGCGGTGGAAGGCTGCAGGCGGAGCTGGCGCCCTTTTCGCAGCCCAGGGGCATCCTTGGACGCCTATTCGGTTCCGGCTCCTCGATGGGCTTTAGCAACGAGAGCATCGTCGCCATCGCCGTCGGGCCTGCCCAGGTCAACGAGGCATCGAGGGACGTCTTTGCGGTCGGAAGCAAGACGGTGCAGAAGTGGAGGATGGTCGACGGTGGTGGCGAAAAGCTCCTCGCCGAGCACGACGTCCGACAAGTGGTGGCCAGCAGCGTGCTGCAAGGCAGCGAGGAGCGGTACAGCGCCGCAGAGAGCCTCGCGTTTGATTTAGTCGACGGCGCCGTGCAGGCCGACGGCAAGCTCGTGGTGCTCTACTCGCAGAACTGGGGCGCCTCGACGCCGCTGTCGTACGGCCTCGCCACGCTGGACCTGCTCAAGGATGCAAGTTCGTTTGTCGTCAGCAGCGTCCTGCCGCTCAAGCATAGGGCCTACAACGATCCGCGCCCCTACGCCACGCCGAAGCTGAGCCTCTCTTACGGAGGTCCCGCCGCCTTTGTCACGTTCGCCGACACCGTCATCCTCAAGTCGCTACAGCAAGGCTGCGAAAGCTTCGAGGAGGTTGTCAAGCTCAAGGATACGGCGCGCAACCGCTTCATCGGTACGGGCTCAGAGGCGGCGGACCCAGAGGGTTCGGCTCCAGTGGCGACGCTCTCGCTCGTCACGGCCTCGAGCGGATCACTGCTGATCGAGCTGGGCCTGGAGCAGGTCGAGTCGATGTGCAACAAGCAGGCGTCGGCCGAGGAGCGGCAAAAGGCCAAGACCGAGCGGCTCAAGGTCAAGATCGAACAGGCGCTCTACTACTCGGACTCGCCGGTCAACCCGCTATCTTTTGAGCTGCCATCCGACTTTGAGGGTACGCTGCTGGTGGCCTGCGAGGAGCTGAGCGGCGAGATTCTTCAGTCGCGCAACGCGGCCGTCGCCCACACACCATTCCCCGTGGACCTCAGGCTTAGCCTCAAGGACCGGCTCGCCAAGCTGCGCGCCTTGATCCTCTTCATCTTCAACAGCGGCCATCTAGGAAAGCTCTCACAGACGAGCCGACGACGGCTTCGCTCCGATGCCGAGCTGGCGGCGGCTGCCAATGACCTGTGGCTCAACGAGAACGAGTATATCACGAGCGCCAACAGCCGAGGCAAGCGCAACCGCAGCCCGCTGTCGGAGTGCATCGAGCAGGTGATGATGGAGAACGGGCAGGGCTTTGCCGAGGACCTGGTCCGGACCTTTTTCCGCCACCACATTCATCAGATCGGCCAAGTCTTTGACCATCTCCTCAAGCGGACCAAGGCAGTGTCGACCGAGTCGCTCGACGTCCGATCCAGCGAGACGGTCGAGGCCAACCGCATCGCGTTGGCGGCGTTCCAGGCGGCGGCACGCTACCGAAAGGAGCGTGGCCAGATCTACGGCATCACCGATGCGCTCGCCGCCTTCGAGCCTTGGACCGCCAAGCCGGGCAGCATCGAGCTGCTTGAGAGCCTCTTCAACCAGACTTCGCATCTCATCCCTAGCCGGACGAGGGAGCTGGGTACCGCCATCGACGCCGCGCCGAGCGAGTACCTCGCGTCCGATGGCGCCGAGCGTGGGGCCCTCCATGAGCAGCGACTGCAGTCGGAGCTCAAGAGCCAGCTCTGCCTGCTCGCCGAACACGCGTTGGCGGCGTACGAGGAGCGGCTGCAGTACCTGCGCGCCTCGGCCGGCGACGCCGGATTCGAGCGCGAGCTCAACGTGCTCGAGGCGACGTTCCACCGGGTGCGGCCGCTGTTTGTGCATCCGCTCGTCGATATCGGACGGAGCGACCGGGCGTTTTCGCTGGCGGAGCGGCACGCCGACTTCCTTACGCTGACGGAGCTGTGCAACAATGCACAGCTCGGACGGTCTGAGGCGCGGATCGAGCACTACCTGGAAAAGTACGGCGAAGCGTTTGCGTTTGAGCTGTACGGCTGGATGGTGGAGCAGGGGCAGCAGCGGCGGCTGCTGACGCAAAAGGACGAGTATAAGGAGCTGGTGCTGGCGTTTTTTGCGCGGGGCGGCCATGAGCGCATCGAGTGGCTGCACCACCTGGCGCTGGAGCGGTTTGGACAGGCGTCGGAGGTGCTGCGCACCGTGGCGGGCGACGAGGCGAGGGTGGAGGAGAAAAAGACGATGCTGAGCCTGGGCAAGCTGGCCTACATTGCCGAGCTCAACGTGGAGCAGATTGCGACGGTGGGCGAGCAGCGCAAGATTGAAGAAATCGACGACCAGCTCGACCTGCTGGCGGTACACGAGCGGTTGAGGAGGCTGTTTGAGAGCGTCGGCGTCGACGAGGGCGAAGACGCAGATGACGGTGAAGCCTCGTCGTCGGCGGCGGCGGCCGAGGCCATCACCAACGCGCTGGCGATGAGGCTCGACATCTACCCGGCCTTCCGCGACCACTATGCGACGCTGGTGCGCCGCCTCGTCGAGGGTGAGGTGCTGTCGTCGGAGGACCTGATCGATCTGCTGACACTCAAGGACTGCCCGGACGACCAGATCAACGACTTCAGCACCGCGCTCGAGGTCTACATCCGCGCCAAGGATGCACCGAAACCGCGACTTGACGCGGCGCTCGCTGCCATCTGGCGTCGAGTCATTCTGCGCGACGACTGGGCCAGGTTGAGCGCCACTGCCAATGTGGCGGACGAGACGATCTTGGCCAACCTCCGCTCGACGGCGCTGTATGCTACCCTGGTTAGCGTGTTTTCCCATGGTACGTCAAGCCCTTCCTCACTTTCCCTGCTTCACTTTTCAACCACACGTTCTGCTTCTTACCCCCCAACCTCACCCCTGCTTTGCCAACACCTCTCTTTGTTTATCCACGATCGATGGGATCCCCAGAATCGGCATTCGAAACCTTCAAGCGGCCCGAAGACGTCGTCTCGCCCACTGATGCGGCTATGATTGCCGCCCGGCTCCCACCTTCGACGCCCGACCACACCGTCACGCTCCTATCCAACGACCAGGAGGCCGAGATCAATGCGGTCCAAGAAGCGCTGCAGGGTACCCACCTCGCTACCCTGTTTACTGAGGTCGCTAGGCAGGCGCAGAAACCCGTCGAGCCGGTCCACCCGACGGAAGAGGAGGAGGACGCGATCGAGTCGGACGATAGTATGCTTCCTTGATGGTTTGTGTGGGAATAGACTGAGATGGTACATCGAGTAGCATAGGGATGGCTTTTTTGTGGATCCTCGTCTCGTCGAGGGATGCAATAGTGTCCGCCCCCACGCGTTGTGTTTGTAAGACTAAGGCTTCCCCTCGTTACCTCGAACGGTTACCTCGAACGCTCTGCTTCCTGCGCTACGCTGCTCATGTTGCGAAACAAACCCAGCCCGGGGTTCCAAACCGCTTAAAAACTGCTTCAAAAGATAAAAATGCAGTGACCGACCCTTTTGTTTTCCCTTTCTACCCTTTCGCCACTCATGGAGGGAGCTGCATTCCTCAACCGCGATTCATAGTGTTACCAGCACCGCGCCTGTTTGCCTCGGTAAACTCGTCCCAGCGGATAGCCTCGTTTCTTGCCTCCTCTTCGGCCTCGAGCGCTTCTAAGGTGCCGTCGTTTTCGGCGCGCAGCGCCCTCGCCTCCCTCGGTGTCGCTTTGGCGGCGCCTTCGTGGCTAATCATCGTCACATACCAGCAAGCGCACAGATAAGCGCACAAAGGACCAGCAAGAGGAGGGTGAAAGGGGATCAGGAGGAGGGAAAAAGTCAGAGACGCGTCAGTGACGGCACCGTCATAACGTCAGACCAAGAAACGCGCCTAGACGGGACGCTAACCCCGCAAAAAAAAAAAAAAAAAAAAAAAAAAAAAAAAAAACACCCAACCAAAAACAAAACAAACAAAAAAAAAAAAAAAAAAATTTTTTACCAAATAAAACAAAAAAAAAAAA
>JALNIF010004159.1:0-20714 GCA_026284005.1 Thecaphora frezii | reverse complement strand
TGACGCCAGACAGCTACAGATGGCGACGTCGGGATGTTTCTCCCTATCTTTGTAGGTCTCGATTTTATATTTTTACAGTCAAGGTCATCTGCGGCCATTGAACCATGAAAACATCGCATGCCCTCCGATCTGCTAAGTTGAGCATGGCATTGTGTAGTTAGTACTGCGGTGGAGGACCATGCGAGAATCTGCAGTTTTCTTTTTTGCCTTTACCCCGGCACTTTTTCTGACAGTATCCGGATGCCTATAGCGTTTCTGTTCTTGCCATCATAATCCTGTGTTCGGTCTTACATGGGCAACTTAGAATGATCCTTTGTTCGTCCGCACTTATCGACACACAAGGGGGAAGAAAAGAAAGTCTCGAATTTTTCACGTCCGCATTTTGGAGAGAACAGTATGTAAGGGCATCGGGAAAGGGGAAGAAATGGGCAAAAGAGGAAAAAGAGCCCGGGCAAGGGTTAAAGAAGCGAAGAAGAGCAACGGTAAAAAGGGCAGAGGGATCGAGGAGTGACAAAGCGAAGGGGAAGTGAGTTGGAGAAGCGAGGAGCAGGTATGGTCGTCCCATCAGCGAATCTCGGGCGACAAGCATAACAGAGGCGGCGAAGACACGCCAAGGGACACTTAGGCTGCCGCGTCGATGGGGGCGGGCAGCGCCATCCTAATCTCCGGCACACCCGTACCGGAGCGCACCGGCTTGCCGACCACAATGTTGGCCGAGGGACCAGTCAACGACTCGTACTCGCCGTGCAGCGCGGCGTTGCCGATAAAGTTCATGGTCGTCTCGTAACTGGCCTTGAGGAAGACCGAAGCCGACTCGGCGATACCACCACGGCTGAAAGGTCGGAAGCCGCCCGCGGCCGTCTGGTAGTCGGCGATGAGGTACAGGTGGCGCATCGACACGCCGATACCGTACGTGTCAAAGATGCCCTTCATCTCCTTGACAATGGCGCGTCGTGCCGCCTCGACACCGTACGTGTGCAGCAGCGCGCCGATGTCGTTGGTCTCGATCTTGTCCAGATCCACGACGCCGTACGCAAACGTCCACAAATCGCGGAAGTTGATGCCCTCTGCCGTGAGCAGCGTGCGCGGGTCATCCTTCTTGGCCGGAGGCTTGAGGATGCGCGAGATATTAGGGATCTCGCGCAGCACGCTCTGCTGGCACGCCCGCTCGACGGCGCTGATGAGCAGTACCTTGTCCGTCGTCGGCAGGTGCAGATCAATCTCGGCGTATTTGCCGCGGTGGCTGTCAAAGCGGAAACCCGAGATGTACTTGGTAAACGTGTTGCACTCCTCGTCCAGCTTGGCCGCGCGCTCGGCAATGTCAGCGCGCGACTGCGCCGAGCTACCGTCGCCCTCGTCGTCACTGCCATCGGCGTCTGTGATCGGGTCATCCTCGCCATCCTCGCCGTCCTCGCGGAAGGCGGCCTCGATGCTCTCGTCCGTGTCCTGCATGCGGCGTAGATCCTCGTCGTCCTCCTCATACGATACTTGGCCCTTGCGCCTGCGCGAACGCTTGGCTTCGTCGGCGTCTCCATCGCCCGCATCTGATCCCGCATCGTCGTCGTCGCTGTCGTCCATGTCGGCGTTCTGGCTGCGCGACTTTGCATCGCTGCCAGAACCCTTTCCACCTTCTCCGAGGTCCTCGGCGTCGGAAATCGAGTGTGCCTTGCCAATCGCAGCCGCCTGCGCCTGGCGATCCCGCTTCATCCGTGCGAGCTCCTTGGTGATTTCCCTCTCAAGCATCGCGATAAACGTCTTTTCGATACCCGTGAAGAGCTGGTCGAGCGTCATGTTGTACTCGTCTTTGCACTCGGTCAGCGGGTAGAAGTTGAGGCGCAGCGAGTAGGTCCTCTGTCGCGTGAAGCCGTTGTCCGCCGACTTGCCCGAAATCATCTCGGTGATGACGGCCTCGTCAACGATCTGGCTGAGCGTGAGCCGGCTGCCGTCCTTGCAGAAAGTCTTCATCTGCTCGGGTGTGATGCCGTCAAGTACGGGGAGGTTCATGATCGGAGTCTGGATGTTTTGAGACGCGGTCATGACAATCTCACGCAGACGCGGGATACCGAGCGTGACGTTGGCGGCACCGTGTCCGGCAAAGTGGAAAGTGTTGAGCGTCATCTGCGTCGACGGCTCACCGACACCCTGAGACGCCAGCAGACCGACCGCCTCTCCTGGGTCGACGAGGCCGCGGTGATAAAGCACCTTGGCCATGGCGCGGAAAGCTTCGACACCGAGTTTCTCCTTGACTGACCGCATCTTCTCCACGGGCGCATCGCTGGCGTCGCCGGCCTCGGACTTGCGCTGCTTCTTCTTCTTCCTCCTCTTCTCGCCAAGCAGGTTGCGTGGGTTCTTTTCGATGTAATCCTCGACTGCCTTGGCGTACGCCTCGGACATCGAGCCGAAGTGCGTCGCGGGCGAGTAGACGCTCAGCACAGGCGGGTACTTTTCCGGCTTCTTGAGCGCCTTCTTCATGTGCTCGGGCGCCTTCTCGGCCTCCATCACGTCCTCCAGCTTCCTCGGGTCGTATCGCTTGCAGTAATTGTCGAAGTTTTGCGCGATGAAGTCGAACTGATGCAGGAAGGTGCTCTTGGTAACATCGAGCGCATCCTCACCGTAGGAGAACTGCAGCACCGCGCCGTCCGAGTTGCGAACCGTCTGGTCGTACTGCACGTGGACGCCTTCGAGATGCTTGATCAAACATCGCTGCAGGTAGCCGGATCGTGACGTCTTAACGGCCGTGTCGATCAGTCCCTCTCGGCCCGCCATGCAGTGGAAGTAGTACTCCTGCGGTCGAATGCCGCTCAAGAAACGACCAGCGATGAATCCACCGGCCCGCGCCGACGTATCGAATGGCTTGAACGATGGGAGCGTCTTTCCGCTAACCATGACGGGGACACGTCGACCTTCGAGGGCCTGCTGGCCGAGCAGGCAAGAGATCTGCGAGACGTTGACCATCGAGCCCTTGGCACCCGAGACAGTCATCATCTGCATGTTGTTGTGCGGAAATTTTTTGTAGAGGAACTCGGGAATGCACCGGTCGATCAGGCTGGACGTGATCGTGTTCACGGAGCCCATCATGTCGGAGTCGAGCATCGCGAGCTTGTTGCGGTCCCGCAGAACCTCCTCGAGGCGGATCCGCAGGTTGCGGTCGGTGTCGGGGTGGTTCGGATCCTCGCTGTCCAGGCCGACCGTCTTGAGCGCTACGGTCCTGCCCTCGCCCTTCTTCTCCAGCAGAATCTTGCGTCGCTGCGCATCACCCTCTGGCGTCAGCATCAGATCGTCCATTCGGCATGAAAAGGCGTTGTGCTGCAGGAACTTGGTGAAGAGCCTCGAGAAGATGCTCAGCAGCTTTCCGGCGTAATCGGCGCCGTAGATCTCGTAGACCGAATGGACGAGACCCTTGGACGAAGCACCGAACTGCGACTTGTCCAGTACACCGCAGAGCAGCTCGCCGTCGTAAACGATGACGTCGGCCTCGTGGGCGTGGTCCTTGCCCCAGTTCTTGCCGCCGACCTTGGCCGACGAAATCAAGTTGAGGCCGTCGGCTTTGGCGGGCTTGACGTTGAGCAGCACCGTCGTGATAATCTGCTTGCCCGTCCAAAGGGGCTGGGGTTTGAGAATGGCGGGGGCGACCGTGTGGATGCGACCACCGCCGGTGTAGTTGTTCTCGGGCCGCAGCGCTCCATACAGCATCTGCTGGTACTCCTCGCGGGTGTAGAGGGTGTTCTTGCTGGTCATCCACACGCCGGCGACGACGTGGTCCTGGATCAAACCACGCAGCGGATTACCGCTGGTGGGGACGAGGTACTGGTTGTCGGTAAAGGCGATGTTGTAGAGCTCGGCCCGCGCCGCCTGCGACTGCGGGAAATGCATGTTCATCTCATCTCCGTCGAAATCGGCGTTGTATGAGTTGCAGTTGGCGTAGTGCATGCGGATCGTCCTCTCGCCCGTCAGAACGCGGGCCTTGTGCGCCATCATCGAAGCCTTGTGCAGCGTCGGCTGTCGGTTGAGCAGCAGAATGTCACCGTCACGCAGATGGCGGAGGACTTGCTTGTTGGCCACCGGCGTCCGCGTAGAGCCACCGAGGCCGCCGAAAGTGCCCTTGTTGATGCGCGACAAGTTGCCCTGCGGCGTCAGCAACTGGTTGGCAAGCGCGGTACGCTCCTCGAGCGTCTTCTTCTCTAGCAACACCTCGTAGCCGTCCTCCATGCGGATGGCAACAGCACCGGGGTACTTCTTAGGCCCATTGATGACGAGCTGTCGCATGAGCTCAACATTGTGCACGGTGACGGGCTCCGGATACGTGAGCTTCTGAGCGAAGACGGGCGGAACGCCAATCTCGTTGGTCTCGATATTGACGTCGGGCGAGATGACGGAACGCGCAGCAAAATTGACACGCTTACCCATCATATGCTTTCGGAAGAGACCCTCCTTCTTCTCGAGGCCCTGCTTGACACCTGGGACCGGCGCCTGGCCCTGTCGAGTGATGGTGGGGTTCTTGCTTGAGTCCATGTAAGAGTTGACGTCAACCTGCAGCTGGACCATCGCCTCGAGCACCTTTTGGTAGGCCTCATCTCTCCGCCGCTGCCACTTCTGCTGCGCCTCCAACTGTTGCTCACGCGTGGCGTCGGGGCCAAGGTCGCCGTACGACTTGTTGAGCGCAATCGCCGTCAGCTCCTGGTTGAGGTCGCGGAGCCGGAAGTTGGTCTTCAGAACCTTGGTGAGAAGCTCGTTCTGAGCATTTTCGAAGGTCTGATCGCCCATGACACTCGGCGGGCGGAAGCGGGTCGGAGGAACTGCGAGTACCTCGACGAAGAAGTTGTCCGCACTGGCGCCATTCGGCGTCTCCCATAGGGTTTCACCCTTCATGCTGCGACGAGGCTTGCCCTTCTCGGCTACGTTCTTGAAAGCACCCTGGCGTCCAAAGATTAGGGAGCAGAGTTCGCTCTCGTTCTTGAAAAGCAGTCGCATATGAGAGCGGATCTCGGCGGGAGGCACGATGCGCCAGAGGCCGTCGTGCTCGGTGGCACCGGCGCTCATGGCCTTGTTGAGAGCCGCCTTTTCGGATGCCTTGGTTGGCACCGGCTGATCGTCGGCCTCCTCGTCGTCGACCTCCATTGCGTCAACGTCGCCGCCAGCCTGCGCCTTGGACTTCTTCTTACTCTTCTTTGGCTGCTCAGCTTCGCCCTCCGTCTCCTTAAGTGCCTTCATCGCTGCCGCCGTCGCAGCGCTGCTCGATCGTTCCATGATCTTGAGATGACCGTCCCTTCGGAGCTTGGTACGGAAGGCGCTGCAACGTTCGCAGCGGTTGCTGGCCTTGGCCTTGAAGACCTCGGCCATCAGCTTGTTTCGCGCGACGTAGGGTGCTTCGGTCATCTCTGATGTGTTGGACTTGCCCTCCCTGATCGCCTTCTGGATGAGCTCGTCGACAAGGGCGTTGACCCTCTCCTTGAACTCGGCAACAGATTCAGAAGGCTTGGTGTTGTCCTGCACCAGCCGGAAGTTTCGCTCTGCGTTGCGATCCTCATCGTCGTCGTCGGACATCTCTTGGTTCTTCTTGGTCTTCTTCTGCTGGCCCGGTCCGTCGGGCTTCTCGTCGGCAAAGGTGAAGCGGTGGTGTCGCTTCAGCTCCATGTTGCCAACGTCCTCCGCCTCCTGCACCAGCCCGTATTCGAGCAAACGGAACCTAGCAGCATACTTGACCGCCTGGGGACGTCAAACAAACAGATGCAAGGTAAAGAGTGAATCAGGCCGAAGGCACTACGACGATTAAAAAACCGCGAGCAAGGGCAAGAGTGAAGCACGAACCTGGAACTCGGTCATCCTAAACTTGTGGCAGAAAAGGCACATCGTCTGAAGCACCGAGTACATGCGCAGCATGAAAAGCGGGTGGTAGACCGGCGCCGGCAGCTCGATGTGACCAAAGTGGCCGGGACACTTGAAGCTGTCCATGTGACAAGTCTTGCAGCTGCGGATTGGCACGTTGCATCAGGAGGTATGAAGACTGGTCAGCACTGTTGGCCGCGCGACGATGGATCCATGCGCTGAGAAGGCTGAGGTTAAGAAAACGAAGCTGGTGGACTCACACCTCTCCGAACTTCATCGGTCCCAGGTGGAGGTCGTAGAGACCTCCAGCGGAAGCGTTATTTGTGATGTCGAGCAGCTCCGGGTTGAAGATCTGCTGAACCGAGATCCTCCGGATCTCTTCCGCCGAGAGGAAGGAGAACGAGGCGGAAGAGACATTGGAGGTGATGGGCCGCGTGATATCCATCTTAGACGATAACTGGCGGGAAGAGGAGGGTTGAGGCCGAGGCTGGGCTGCTGTTGGTCTCTGCTGCTGTACCCGGCAGGGCGGGAAAAGAGGGGAGAGAGGGGGAGTCGGGGCTGCGCTGTGGGTGCCTTGCTATCGGTAGAAGGCTATGAGGGACGTGGTGATTATTGGGATGGTGGAGTTGGTGGGGAAGCGAAGCGAGGGAGGGATTGGGTTGCGAATCGATTGTAGCGCAGCCTGACACAAGTCTGGCTTTGACCTGCGACTACACCCGAAGGACCATGCAACGGACAGGTGGAGGCGGAAGGGATTAGCGGATAGGAGGGAGGAGGGAGGGGAGGAGGGAGAGTAGGGAGGGAGGGCAGGCGGTGGTGGGTGGTGGCCATTGGGTGCCGACGACGACGCGATTCACGTCAACAGCAGCAGCCACTGCAAAGGGAAAAAAAAAAAATTGGCGGCAGCTCACCGACCCCATTTCAAACTTTTTTTTTCTTCTTCTCTTTCCCGCTATTCACATGTTTCCGCTTATTAGGTCCATCCTATGTCCTAGTTCAGTTTGATTACATTCATTCTGCACCTCCAGTCACCACCTCTTTTCAAATCTTGACTTTGGACTCGAAGGCTTCGATCTCCTAACTCGCACGAATCAAGACGCACCCACCTTGTGCTACACGTGACTACTTGCCCGGTATACGAAAGCGTCGGTCTGCGGCGCTACTCTCGAAACACCGCGCGACTACACCGCCGCGTTGGCGCAGACAAGCTTGCACAACTAGAGAGCTGCAACAACATATTTGAAATGCCATTTGCAACAAAGAAAGCAAATCAAAGGGGATGATGGGCTTAAAAGTACAGCAGGTTGAGCGGCAGCAGACAGGTATGAAGGTACATGCGGGGTAAATACAGGCAAGAGCAAGGCGAGCATAAGCAGGTGATCGGGAACAGACCGCTAAGGATGGTATCATGCCTCATCCTCGAACTGCACGCCGATCCACTCTTCCCGCCACGTCTCGCCCTCCTCGGCAGCGCCATCGGCGGGGATGCAGCAGTCCTTCTCGCAGACATAGATCATCGCCGTGCTCCAGACCAGGCCGGTCCGCCGCGGGACTCGGGGCTTGCCTTCATCTTGGGCCATCGTAGTAGCCTTGCGACCCGCATCACTCGAATCTCCCTCTGTGTGGGGAACGGAGAGAGTCCGACCCAGCTCCCGCTCGATTTCGGCACGCCGCCGCTCCTCGCCCGAGAGGTGCGAGAGATCGTCACTGTCACAATCATCGTCGTCATCGAAGTTGGAAGGTTGTTCCTCGCCCTTTTGAATGGCCTGCGGACGCAGCAGGTTGATCAAGTTGGGCATCAGCTGCGCCTCAAAAATTCGGGCCGAGCCACAGGCGGGGCATGGTGGGATACAGGAGGCGTCGTAGGCGGGCATGCCAGAAGACGAGGCAAAGCCACTCGTGGTGAAAGCCCCTCGTGTCACCGCTACGGGCTGACTGGGCTTGGCCGCAGGGTCCTTGGGCCAAAGCTTCTTGTAGAGTTGACCTCGGCCGTGGAACGGAAGCGGCTGGCCGCCGAACTCGTAGCGGACCGCTTGACGACCTTCGACGCCTACGCGCTTCGCAAAACGCTCGAAAACGTCGTCGATGCCGTCGAGCATCATCTTTTCGTAGCCCTCCTTGCCCCACGCCTTGAGCTCCTCATCGTTGTAGTCTTCATCGGGCTTAAGTGTCTTGGCCTGGGCAGCCGTCAGCTTCTTTTCGTCCTTCGAGCTGGAGGGCTCTGGAATGGTGTTAAGGTAGAGCGCAGGGTACTTAGGTACCTGCTTGACCCAATCAGAGTTTGGCGTCGACTTGCGCTCTAGGTCTGCCTTGATCTGGAGTTCCTCGGCCAGCCGCTCCTCTTCGTCGTCCTCGTCTTCATCCTCGTCCTCTTCGGAGTAGTTGCTCTCGATGTCCTTTCTCTCAGGTGCGTTCACATCTCCAGCGGACGAGACGGGCGCAGACGCTGTAGCAGTGCCGGCGAAAGGATTCGCGCTGGCAAAAGCAGCCGAGCCTCCTCCAAACAGCATGTCACCGAGGCCCGTACCACTGCTTGTCTGGACCGGTGCCTTGGACACGAAGGGATTGATCTTCGAGAGACGTTCCTGCTCTGCCTTGCGCGCGGCCTCCTGGGCCTCGCGCTCGCACGCTCGCGCTTCCCGGGCTTCTCGACGTTGTCGCTGCTTCTCCAGCTTGGCAGCCCATCGGGGATTATGCTTCAGGACTCGGATCACCTTGAGGCTGTTGCAACGTAAGACGGAAATAGTGTCAGGGTCAGCTTCCTTCTGCACCCGTCGGGCTGCAAGCCTCCGCACGCTGCAGACTAGAGCGACCACCGCCTCCATGGATGATGCGGGCGAAGTGAGATAGCATCATGGTTAAAAAGCTCGATTGTCAAAGTTTGTTTATTTTCACGCCGTCGCCCGGAAGCAACGACTCAAGTGAAGAAATTGTGGTAATCCTCTGCAGATCCCACTTCCGCTGTCATCCATGGAAAAGCCAGCTGTCTGCCACGGCTGCTGTTGCTGCTGTCGCAATCCATCATGCCATCTCATGGGAGCTGCACTTACCTGGAAGCATCGGTGCGCTGACATTCGCCGCGACTGCATCCCCAGACCATGAGGCATCGATCATAGGCGGAGCCTTCGAGGGGTGCAAAGATTTGCACAAGTAGTTGCATGGGTCGTTGACAGTGTTTGCACTGTGCAACTTCACGAGGGGGCGTCGAGCTCATTGGCAGCCAGGCCTGTGGGCAAATGTCGAGAACATCGCCATCAGTACATGCCCTCACTGTTGACCGAGACGGTACACTAAGACGGCGATATGGATGGAAAGGGATGGGTGAGACTCACTACTCACCGCCCGGCCACCGATCCTGGACACCAGCGGGTTGGATTCATCGTCTCCCTCCAGCGGCCCATCGGCGAGGCCCAGCTGTACATCGGTGACGGAGAACTCCGAGCCCGAATCGGAGTCGTAGTCGTCGTCGTCCACGGGACGCGGCATCTAGGAAATGGGAAACAAATACTAGCAGCGAAAAGAGCAGTAAGGCAAGTTTGATGTCAGAGCGCTTGTCCCATCGCACATCAAGGTGGGAAACGGCACGACCCTGAACTAGCTCGGTCGAGGCGGGGCTCTAGGGTGGTATGTCAGGAATAGGTAGCCACAGATTTGTAAGCATAGAGCCTCGCGAGCGCTCCGAGACGTTGGACGAGGTCCGCAGAGCCCGAGAGCGTGCCTCCCGCATTGTTGAGACCCTCAGTCTCGTCATCTAGTGTTGATTCATCATGTATACGTTTCCGTGGCCAAAAGGTCACGATGGGAGGGACAAGACCGGGAGACTCACTTTGATTGATGTGGGGGTGAGGAAGAAGGAGTGGGCGCCGGGACGAGAGGGAGGGCGGCCGCCTTTTGAGGGCTTGCTTCGGGGTGAACGTCTTTTTTTTTTTTTTCTCCTCCTCCTCCCCTCCGAGCTTTCTACTGCCTTTTTCGCCTGCCCTGTTTCCCTTTTTTTTTTTTTTTTTTTTTTTTTTTTTTAAGAAAATCCCAGAAGCCCTTCCGACTGCGGGTTGGCAACGGGAAAATCTACAAAATTCGGAGGCGAAAAAGTAGGCACGAGAAACGAAAATCTCAGGTGCCGCGCAAGTGTCGGCCGGATGGGCGAAGGTCGAGAGAGCCTCGGTGCGTGTTCGATCACGCGCCAAAGAGCGTCACGACCGTGTGAGCATGCCGACGCCGCTTCGCCCAAATGCGCAACCTGTCGGCCCAGTGCAGCCGCCCAAGGGTCTTTGGCCAGCCGCGGATAGCCTTATCGGGCGCGGTCTCCGAGTTTCCAGGCGGTTAGGCGAATAATATTTAATTAGAGAATGGCAGGTACAAACGATGGCCAGGCAAGGTAAGTGCGGCGTCAAGGAGAACAGTCGACGTCACCGGAACAAGTAAATAGGTGAAGAATATAATCGAATCGGCATTAGATGCGGTCGGCTGTTGGCTCATCACCTTAACCTAATAACGAATATTAATAGCGATGTGACTACTGCAACCCAGGCTGCAGATGAGCTGGAATACCAACTGGCTTGTGGCTCATGGCTCGTGGCTCGTGGCTCGCGGCTCGTACGGGTGAGGTGAGCATTGCCCTCGGCGGTGTGGCCTGCTCCACCACATGGGATTCATTCCGGCGGCGGTGCAGGCCGCGCTTGGACAACGTCTGACTTAGCCAGCTTCTGCCGCGCGTCGTCCTTTTCGTTCTCCACACTCACACACGCACCTTCTCACGCGCCTGCACACAGTGCTCTCCGCATCGTCGCCCTTCCTCTCTCTACCTTATCCGAACGGCGCCCCTCACCCCTTCGACGTCGACGGCCGTCCTCTGCTCATTACTGCAGCCCGCCTGTTTCACCCGAGCGCACGTCCCGCCCCTTGTCGGGATTCACTTGCTTTGGAAACCACACCCACCATCGACCAGGGTAAGGAAGCCCACCTACATCCCGGCTTCCTATCAACAGTCTCTGCCATCCCGTCTACGCGGCTCGCACGTGCCTTGCGCTTCGGTTCTGCCTAGGAAACTCCCCTGACCGCATCGTTAAGCTCATACCGCTATTGGTTTGCCCGCTTGCCTCTACCTTGGTCGACTCGCCAGCTCTTCTCTAGCGCACACCATTCAAAATGTCGGGCGAAGGTAAGCAATCCCACGATGCTACGGCTCGCCGGCCTTCCGACCATGGCGATTGCTTACCCCCCTCCTCCCCCCCTTGGGGTTCGTCGTCTCATTCTTTGTCGATCCGCTCCCAGGCTGGCTTTTCCTCCTGTCGGTGCTGCTTTCAGCAGTACTCCTGTTCACCATGGTCTTCTTTGTGCGTATCGGGCCGAGCCTTTCCAGTATGCGACACCTCATGATTTCCTCGCGTGTTCAATCGCTGATATCCCAATTGGCTCTGCTCTTCTCGCTCCATTGGACCGGTTCTGGCTCTACGCCGCGCAGATCATCATGTTTTCCGATCTCGAATGCGACTACATCAACCCGATCGATCTCTGCAACAAGCTCAACCAAGTGCGCAACCGTCCCTTGTCGCCTCTGGTGCACTCGGATCGTACGGATCGCGATCCGATGCAAGCAGATCGCTGACCTCGTCCTCCGCCTCGCCAATTTCCGGCTTTTTTTTCCCTCCGCGATACAGTTTACCCTTCCGGAAATGATTGCCCACGCCGTGCTGACCGCTCTCTTCCTGCTTAGCGGCCAGTGGGTCGCCTTTCTGCTAAACGCGCCGTTGGTGGCCTTTAACGTTAACAAGTACGTCACCCGCTCTCAGCCTTTGCCGCTGGCACTTGTCTTGAAGTCGGATCCGATCGCCGGTTGCTGCGGCTGCTGATGCGAACTCTTTGTTCTCCTTGCGTTTCACCTTGTCCTCATCTGCCACCTGATCACAGGGTCACAAAGAAAAACCATATGCTCGACGCGACAGAAATCTTCCGGACGCTTTCACAGCACAAGAAGGAGTGCTTCATCAAGCTCGGCTTCTACTTGGTCAGCTTCTTCTACTACCTCTACCGCATGATTGTCGCGCTCATCGCCGACACCGAGTGAGCCGCTTCGGCGTCCCGCTCGGTATGGCTGGGCCAGCATCGCCGCGATGCGGAGGTTCGCAAACGCCTCCTCTCGCACCGGGCAGGCAGCAGGGCGGATCCGGTAATAGAAGCGCCGGTCGAGCGTTTGATTTCGTCCCGTTGGGAGTACTGCTCTGGGAATGGATGGGGCTGGAGCGGGATGGTTCTGCGAAAAGCAGGGGGAGATGAAAAGCTGAACGGTGAAGATACCACGGGCTTTGGCACGCACGCGCATATGCGCGCACAATCGAGGTTCCGGCCTCGATGCCCTTGCTTCCGGACGCTGCAGCGCTATGCTGCTGGATTTGGCAATCGAAACATGCCCAGAAGACTGATCGAGGTCTGTGCTCGTAGAAAGAGGTGGGCAGTGCGGCTGCATGCCAACATGTCCAAGCTTGCCTCGAGCGAGCTTCCGACGTGCTTGGCGGCCGTGAACGGGATCTGAACGGTCGCACCGCACGTATAGCGACACCATCGCCAGATGACCCCCTTCGATAGAACCTGCGACATGTCCCTCGATTCTAGAAGGAGCCTTCCATCTGTCTACACTGTTTGTCAGCGTCGCAAAGAGAACACCAGAGGATGCACGACGCGCAGCCGGCAAAAGCCGACGAGCGATAGTTGCGGCCGGAACGCTGAGGAGGAGGGCGGTTCGAGGAAATTCGCATTGCAACGAAAAAGGAGACGGGACCAAGAGGCGGGGGAAAGCAGATGTGAAAGAATGCCGCGAATGTTGATCGGTCACCTCAAGTCGTCGACCCATGGCAAAGTGGTGCTGCAGTAGTCCCGTCATTTGAACCGCGACGCTGAAAGCGGCCAAAACCTAGCTGTTTGCCTCGTCAGGCTTCGACGTGCTGCATACGGCTCTTCCACGACCAAGGACGATCATTAGGTGGCGTCCAACTAGTCTGATTTCTGGGTAGCGAGCAGCCCTAGCTTTGACACCCACACTCGAGCGCGTCGCACTTTACAGGTGACGAGCTCGTGAGCTTGGAGCTGGTACGGCTCTAGTCCTTCGCTGCTTACCCGTGTCGACGCGACCTGCTTCGTTGCTTTTGCCGACGTCGGGATCTCCGCCGAGAGCTTGCTTGAGCATGCATAATATACTCGTAACTTCTTCTATTTAGCCATGATCGGTGGATCATCAGAAACGAAACCGCGACTCTCGAGTCGGCACCGTCCTCTTCCGTCTCTGACTTCGGAATCTGTCGCGCCCCCTTTCTTTCTTTTGGGGGGCGTCCAGGAGGACCGGTTAGAGCGGCTTGGCTTTCGCCATCCGCAGCACCTTGAGTAGTACCATGCCTAGGGTCGAGAGGGTAGACCCGACACCCGGGAGCCGAGGGCGGCAGTGTCAGAAGGTTGATAGACAACCGTCGACATGCATCGCAGATGTGGGTACTGCCCGCCGTCCATACAGGGTCCCGTCGCGTACGCACATGGACCGCAAAGTATCGCAGGCCCAAAAGTTGCTCAGCAGTAAATCCCGAGAAAAAAGACCTTCCAAAAATCCGAGACGCGTTTGGTCAACGGGAGAACTATGTACATCTTTGTTAGAGTGAGTTGCTTGTAAAGTGCAGTGCCGGCAAGCCCTTGGGTCTGTGCGCGAGATACAAGGGAGTCAGTATCCCCACGGACGCAGCATTTCGCGCAGGCATCGCAACCAGGGCCAGCTTCGGAACGGGATCAATTGTTCGCCGATGAATGCGTATCGCAGGTCGACCCTGTTGAGTTGAGGCATGCCGACGACGACGGAGAGCAGCTTCCGGTACGAGTCTGCCGCCCTCCGTCACGGCAAAAGGCGAGACTGAGTGCTCGCTGTGTGCGCCCGCTCGCTTCCCGAAGGCCAAAGCTGGCGACGGAGCGGAGCGTGAGCAGGGGACAAAAGACTACTCTTCTCATCACCACACATCAGTGCCCCAAGTTGCGTGTGGACGACGCGTCAGAGGGTCAGTGCGTCCGGATTCCAAACAAGCGCTGGGCAAGCAAAGCGGGCTAGCCGGCTTCTGGCTCGATCCCAGGTGGAGAGGCCTGACGCAGGAAAGGCTGGCCCGAGTTGAGACGGAATGCCCTGTTGGCTCCGCAGGCGCCGCGCGCACCTTTGGCCCCGTTGGGCCCTTTGGGTTGGCCCAAGCTAGACGCGGTTTAGATTCCAGACACACAGCAAGAATTAGGAGGGAAGACTACAATAACTAGGCCAGATCAGTGTTCACGGTTTCAAGGCGAAACACAACGCCCCTGGCCGAGCCAAGGCAAGCCAGCCACATGTTGGCCAGTCGTCTCTCACCCCGACGCAGCTCTCGCAGGCGAACCAAGTCTCGAGCCGAAGTCACACACTGGGCAGGTGCAGAAGCCAAGCCCCAACGTCCAAGCGCGCAACCGCAACCGCACGCAACTCGTCTGCAGCTGTGTTGGAACCCTGGCCCTGGCCGTGACTACTCCGGCGCCTGACAGAACTGACGCGACGTGCGCAACAGCGCAGCCAAGCCGTGGCTCGTCAGCTTGTCGTCGGGCTGCAAGGCCAGGGGGCGTTTGGCTTGTACATACGCAAATTCGGTTGCGCATGGGGCTGCCTCACGACGACGCAACGCTGCCTGGCCGCACACACGAGAGGAGGGACCGAGTCGCTGTTGAATTCGATTATTTTTGAGTCGGGGTCGAGTTGAGTGAGCGCGGGAGGATAGAGAGAGAGAGAGAGAGAGAAAGAGAGGCGCTTGGTCAGAAAGGGTACGGTGGGGTGCGTGGGTGTGTGTGTGCGTGGGTGGGTGTGTGCGCATGTGTGTGTGTGCAGGTGTGATGTTGAGCCAAGCAGGCGGGAGAGAGGGTCAGGGCGAGGGACGAGGGCGTGGCAAAGAGAGAGAGAGAGAGAGGGAGAGGGAGAGACAGACAGAGACGCAGATAGAGGCGCAGAGAGAGAGCGACAGGCTCGCCCAGCTACAGGGCGCAGACTCAGTGACCTTTGGCTCGTCTCAAGCACCTGCAACCTGCCGCCACATCCTTTCCCCCGTCGCTTTGCCTCCCGTCGACATCCCTGCTCGTCAGCCGGACGTCACCGGCACCAACACCCCTCTCACCCACACCCATCTCACCCACACCCCTGCACCAACGCCTCCTCTACCTCCCTTTCCCCCTTCCTCGTGTCGCGCCATCCCTCTTCGTCGCCCTCCTCGCTCCCCCCCTTCTTCAACCTCGGTGCCCGAAGGCCGAGCCATCCACCCTCGCCCTTGGCCCTTCGTCCCCGATCAGACCTTGGATCGCGCCCCCACCACCCGCCTCTTCCACCCCTGTCCGATCCAGTCCGATCCATACTCCTCTTACAGTCTACTCTCCGACCGCTTGCACCAGCTTGTAGCTTTGTCACCGACGGCCTCGCAACCTCTGCCCCCCCGACTGGGACGCCATCGCTTGCCACCTCGCGCGTTACAGGTGTTTCTTGACCTCAGAGCCTCTCCACAGCCAGCGCCTGGCCACCGACGACGCCTGCTACAGACAGTTGCGTGAGCTTGTTACCGACGTCTGGGAAACAGCGCTCCCCAACCCTGGCGGCGGTCTGGGAACTCGCAGCCTTACGGACTGCGTGCTCATTCTTCAGGACGGGTCTTTTCTCGCAGCATTGAACGACTTTTCAATACCTTTTCCGTACATCGTGCTCGATCGCTCTCGTCGTCGGCCACGCATTCGAACCTCCCCGCGAACCGCCCAATCGCTGCAGCGACTGCTTCCCTCCGGGTCTCCTCGAGCATTTGGTCAGGCGCCCCAGTCAGGCACCCTCGGTCCAGAAGCGAAAAATCGACTTTTGACACGACCCAGCACATCAACAACCACCCCGACGCTCGCATTGAGTCACAAGGCGGAGCAAGTGGCTTCCACAAGTCGGCAGGATGAAGGGACTCAAAAAGGCAATGGTGAGTGCGCCTGGTCGGCCATGACTCGACGATTTCTATCAAACCGAGGAGCTACTACCTAGAGATCCCCTCGGACAACGACACTCGATTCATTTCGCTGAGGCCGCTCTGCTCTTCCGCCTCTTACCGCCTCTGGCAGAACCTGTCTCGGTCCAAGTCGAGCGACCCAAATGGATCTAGCAATAGGTCCAACTCCTCTGGTGGCGGCAGTGTTCCTGCTCCGCCTCCCAAAGGAGGATCAGTACCCTCAAATTCAGCATACCAGGGCTCGCTCAAAGGATCCGGAAAGGACTATGCTTCGGCAAATTCGTCCGGTTCCGCTCCGACACCCTCTAGATCCAGCAGCATCTCGTCGCACTCGCAGGGCCAAGGGGGCTACGGGGTTAATGCATTCTCTAGTGGTCAAGGTATGCCGGACAGAAGGATCGTGGGATCGGTTTTTAATCAAGCACTGGCTGACAAGACGTCGCCGGCCCCTCCCGTGGTAGTCGTCTCCTCGGAGATGCCGGCTGATCCCATCCCGCATGCGATCGCCACCGCGTCCCAGCCCTCCTCGTCTGTTACCCCGTTCCACCACACTGGCTCACCCGGTTCACCACCGCCGCCAGGAGGGGCCATGGCGTCGCTGAGCAGTGCTGGCCTGGCTCCGTCCGAACTGGCGACGCCCCCCAAAGCAGGCGCCCTCAATCGGCTTCGACAGGCACCCGCGAGTTCGGGACCCAAGGACACAATCCCCATAACCTCAAAGACGCCGCCGCGAAAGCAACGGAGCAGCCGCTTCCATGTCACTGAGAAGGTCGAGCTCGAGAAGCTACCTAACTTCAATGGTGAGCGCGATGGACCTCGAGCTACAAAGCCGACGGCAAGTTGTAGCGGGCCGCTAGGTTTTGGCTCTTGCTGATCGATGACTTCCCCTTCCCCCGACCCATTGCTGGTCCCGCTCCTCGTAATTTGGGCCTCTGTTTATCCTGACGGCAGAGGTCGTACCTGCGGATCGTCCCGAACTCTTCGTTCGAAAGTTGCGTCAGTGTTCCGTGGTATTCGACTTTAACGATGCCAGTCAAGAGCTGAAGGGCAAGCAGGTCAAGGCGCAGACGTTGCACGAAATGCTCGACTACATCACCAGTAGCCGGGGCGTCATTACCGACAACATCTACCCCGAGGTTGTTTCGATGGTGAGTAATTTAAGTAGACGGTCGTAACGAAGACAGCCTCCGAGATATTGTTAATGAGGTATGCTGACACTAGATCGATCCCCCTTCCTGTGTACCTGATGCAGTTTGGATCGAATTTGTTCCGCTCAATTCCGCCCCAGGTGAACCCAACCGGCGATGCCTTTGACCCTGAGGAGGACGAACCAGTGCTTGAGCTGGCGTGGCCGCACCTTCAGATCGTTTACGAATTCTTCCTGCGCTTTGTCGAGAGTCCTGACTTCAACACCAACCTGGCCAAGAAGTACATCGACCACCACTTTGTCCTTCAGCTGCTGGAACTCTTCGATAGCGAGGATCCGCGGGAGCGCGACTTCCTCAAGACGACGCTCCACCGCATCTACGGCAAGTTCCTCAACCTGCGGGCCTTCATCCGGCGCTCCATCAACAACGTCTTTTTCCAGTTCATTTACGAGACCGAAAGGCACAACGGTATCGCCGAACTGCTCGAGATCCTCGGCTCGATCATCAACGGCTTCGCACTACCGCTCAAAGAGGAGCACAAGACTTTCCTGACGCGAGTTCTGATACCCCTGCACAAGGTCAAGAGCCTCGCCCTCTACCATCCCCAGCTGGCCTACTGTGTTGTCCAATTCCTCGAAAAGGACAGCTCGCTGACGGAGGAGGTGCTGTTGGGCCTACTGCGCTACTGGCCCAAGGTCAACTCCCCCAAGGAGGTCATGTTCCTCAACGAGGTTGAAGAGATCCTTGACGTCATCGAACCGGCCGAATTCGTCAAGATTGAGGTGCCGCTCTTCCAGCAGCTGCAGCGCTGCATCAACAGCCAGCACTTCCAGGTCGCCGAGCGGGCACTGTACTTTTGGAACAACGAGTACATCGTCAACCTTATCGGGGACAACGTTCAGGTGATCCTGCCCATCGTGTTCTCGGCCCTCTACCAGAACTCTAAAAGCCACTGGAACAGGTGCGTAGGCTCCAAATTCTAGATTGCCGCTTAAGCAACGGGGCCGTCGTGCATCGGCAAAGTGCGCTGAACACTGTTGCTCTGTGATCTTGCCTGCTCTCTGTGCTTGCGCTGTATCAGGACCATCCATGGCTTGGTCTACAACGCGCTCAAGCTCTTCATGGAGATAAACCCGACCCTGTTTGACATGTGCACAAACGACTTCAAGCAGCAAAGACAGATGTAAGTGGGAAGTGGGCCGATGAAGAAGGCTGGGCCATTTAATTCGCTGCAGAATACGAGTCTCGCAGTCGTTGGTGCTGACAGGCTCCGAACATCTGATCCCAATCAAAACCTGTGCAGGGAGAGGCAGAAGCTCAAGGAGCGAGACGATGCTTGGAAAAGGCTGCGGGAGACGGCCATCGAGAACAGCAAGGCCATAGGCGCGCCAATCCCCAAGACTCTGCAGGAAGACGAAACTGCTCCCGCTGGATCCTCGACATTGTCCGATACGGACTCGATCGACTCAGCAGGGGATCTTGTCGGAGGCGGCGGCAGCCTGTTCGAGGGTGTTGGCCACCGCAGCAACGGCGAAGTCTCGACGACCGATTTTGAAGACGCCGAGCAGGGACTAGATCATCCCGATGGCGTGCCGAGTACTCCGCGACTCAACGGAGAGGATAGCCTCGACGACATGAGGCAGTTCCCGGAGACGTCACGACAGCAGGTGGGCAAGCAAGAGAGCCCACACGTACGCCGGAAAAGCGTGATCCCGATGGATCCCTCGGTGCTCGCCGAGCTGGCTGGTCACAAGAGCCTCGATGGCAGCGTGATCAAGCCTACCTCGGATGCTTGAGGGCAGCGCTCGCAATCGACAGGAGTATCCCTGTCCTCTATGGCCTCCGCAGTAGTCGAACGGACATTCTGGAAGTGTTCACAGGGAGGGCCTAGAAGTTACACCGGAGGGATCAGATGCCAGCACCGTCCGCTTTGCATCAGCGTCAAAGCGGCATCGGACAACCCAACGGAACCGAACAGGAGAAGCACCCCTGGTACGCCCAGATCCGGGCACGCACATCGTATACTACGGGCAACGCAGCATCTCTCCCTTCCCCTCTCGCTAAAGTGGACGAAGCGTCATCGTGGTTTCCCAGACGCTGCCTTGAAAGTCTTGTTGGATCGTTGGCAAGAGGAGGAAGGTCGAAATCGCATTGCGCTCTTTAGTTCACTTGGCTCTTTTGTTCACTTGATTGGCGCGCGAGCCTGCGATTTGAGCACGACCACTGGCCTCTATATGAACGGCGGGGACCACTTTCCCTTTTCCATCAAAACCATCGGTTTGCACGCCCTTTGTTCCCTACTCATCCCGATTTTCGTTAGACCTGTTCTTCATTTGATGTGAATTATTGAAAAAAAATTGGTCACCACCGTCTCGGCGTCATTCGTGCCAATCCGTCTCCCTCATCGATTCTTCGTCTCTATCTTTGAGCCACTCTTGTTTCTTTTAGTTGCTGTTGTTGGCGTTGTGGGCGGTATTGCTCGTCTTGTGGCGGCGCGGCGTGAACGCCAATTTCATTCCTTGGGATTCCACAGGCTGGGTTTGGGGATTGTGTTTTCGCTGGAGCTGGAATGGACGGATGGGGAAGTGGATAAGGTGAAGCTAAAGGTGCAAGGTGGGGGGGAGGAAGGGAGGGAGAGCAACGCCCGTGCTCCCTGGTTCATTTCGGGTGTGCCACTCCGTCTGCGCAGGATACTGCCCTACGCCGAAACGAGGCGGGAGAAGGGGAGGGGCTAGAGGCAAAGTATATGAGAACCCGTCCCCCTTCTCCCCGCCCGCCCTCCCCCAATCTCCTTTCTTCCCTCCCACACCCTTTTTGCGCACAACATCCTTCGTTAGCTATACTCGCCACAACCCTTTCTGCGCAGCATCAAGCATCTCCCCTCTCGATTCACGCCGTCATCAACCAACCGAAACTGTGCCGCAGCAGTATGAAGACGCTCGCTTTGCCCGTTTCGCTCTTCGTTGCTCTCGGCGTCACGCTCCTCGTCTCGACCGACGTAGCCTTGGCAAAAGGTAGAAATGTCGCTTCAGCATGCAGTAAGTTCCGCCGTACACTTTCCCTCTCATCCTCTTATACCTCGTTTGTCTCTTTTCATCACGTTTGCGTCTGCTCCCTGGCTCTGGGTCGGCGTACCGTTGTGATCCAAGGGGAAAGAGAGCTGAACGGTAATTTGTAATTACCTTTTTGATCGGCAGGTTGGAAACATGATTGCAAGGGCCAGGCCATCGGTGGTGGTGGTCCGAGTGGGTACAATGAACTGGTGACGTGCGCCATTGGAGAGGAGCATTGGGACTTTTGCGTTAAGGGGGGCAGTTTTAAAGGGTACGTTCGCGTCCCTCTTTTCTCCACTGCTTTCCCTCTTGGCCTATTCTGCTCTTCTCCTGATTTTTTTTTCCCTTGCCCTTTTCCCACCTGTCCATCCGTGGATCACTCACTCACCTTGGGGGCCCTTTATCAATATTGGAAACAGACGTTGCAAGTATGAAGGAACGCTAGAAGTGTGGGAGGCGGCATGCGTGTGTGGCATCCGCAAAGACCATAAATGCACCGACAAGTCGCCCTTTTCGCGTCTCAGGGATCTCAAGAGCATCTATTTTGTCAACTAGCTGGACGCGCCCTTCCCGGGCACTCTTCTGGAGCTCGGATCGGGCCGGGACGCTGCTCCATTCGTGGTCCGCGCAAGTGTTTGGGCGTTTTAGCGCTGGTGTATCTTCGTTGGCGTTTA
>JALNIF010004122.1:0-18437 GCA_026284005.1 Thecaphora frezii | reverse complement strand
AAAAGATATTTCTCGGAGATCTGGTGCTCTCAAGCTCCGATTTGGAGCTGCGATGTCGGAGCTCCGAAACATCCCTAATAGCTCGGCGTCGACGCCTCCGACTTCGAGACCAGCTCTCGGCCGAAACACGCCGACAGCAGAGTGTTGCTTTGCAGCACCCTTTGCAACAACGGCGCGACTGCTGCACGGTGGGTTTACTCCACTTCAGATGCATGAAGCACGCGCCGCGCCTGCGAGGGCCGAACCACGATGGCTCGATCCCCCTCTAGCCCTATCCCTTCCCTACCCTACCCTATCCTTCCCTACCCTACCCTATCCTTCCCTACCCTATCCTACCCTACTCTTACCCGCTCGATCCTCGCTTCTCCCCAAGGCTGCAACGCACCAACTTCTTGACATTACTACTCCGCCACCATCACTGACTCCGCACCGCCAGCAGCTTGAAGCCTCAACGACTAAGCCGCGCTCTACCGCCGCTTGTCTCTTTCACGACAACGCGCCTCCGGAGCGCTGTGGTACGCTACACACCCCACACAGCGCGAAGCCAGCCTTTCGCCATGGCCGACTACCGATACCTCGAGGCGTGGAGGAAACCCTCGTCCTCCTCTGCCACCTCCGCCCGTCCAGGTGCCGCCGCTTCCGCCGCCTACGACTCCGGCCCGTACCAGGACGTCCTCGTCACCACCCGCTCGAGCGAGGTCGATCCCGCTCGAGACTCGACCTACCAGATCCGCCTCGATACGCCCGGCGGGATCACATATGCGCCCGACATCCTCCACTCGCACAACTCGGCCAAGCGTCTCTTCATCCCGCCGACAACGATCGAGCAGCGCGCCGAATACGACTTTGCAGAAGAGATTCAAAGACAGAATCAGGCGAAACAGGCAGATGACCAGAAGTCACGGCAGCAGCAGCAGCAGAACAACGAGCAACAGCAGAGTCCAACTGATGCCCAAGCCTACGCAGCCTCGATCGACATAGCGGCGGACCCACAGCAGCCCGCCGACAAACCGGCAGCCAAAGAGGCCAGATTCGCGAGCGAGGTCGACACCATCCCCGAGGCGCCCGTCGACAGTCTAGAGAGGGAAGCGCCCGGAAACCAGGCAGATTTGGCCTCGCTCTTTACCACCTACACGGCAACCACGTACCGCTCCGTCTCGTCCCGTATGACGGTCATGACGCTGGCAGCCGACCCGGACGGTACGCTGCCGCTCGCCGTCGCCTCCAACGTCACGGTGGCCAAGACCCGCATCCCGCCTAGCATCGCGGGCGACGGCTCCGACACGAAACCCTGGCAGTCGACCGAATGGGCGGGCCACCGAGCGCTCGATCGGCCGAGCCTGCGCGAAAAGGAGGCCGGCATCACCAACTTCGAGGATGTCGGCGGCTACGGCCGGGTACCTTCGACCGCCGAGGCCGAGCTGAGACCCGCTTCGCACGACGGCCAGAGCATCCGCACCGCGCGCACCGCCAAGACGGTCGGAGGTCTCCATGATCTGCGGATCGCCGACCTCTTTGTGCCGGACCCGCGGCCCTGGCGTCCATTGCGGTACGTTCGCAAGGTCGACCCCAGGCAGATGCTGCTCATGTGCGCCGGCACGACGCTCACGGTGGGCCAGGTGGCCGCCAATCGGATCGGTTCGGCCCAGTGCGACGCCGCCTCCGTCCGGTCCTACGCGACCACCGCGGTCGCCAAGGCCCCTTCGGCCGCGCCTTCGACGGCGCTGACGGAGCAGTCGGCGCGGCGGTCGATGCTCAACTTTGGCAAGATGCCCGACTACGACTCGTTCGCCAGCCAGCTCTCGAGCGCCAGTTCGTCGGCGGATCCGTCGACCGAAGAGGTTCGGGGCGGGCTGGGCTTCGTCTTCTGCCCGAGCGTCGATCCGTGCGCATCGGCGACGGACGCGGATCGGCGCGAGACCAACTTCTCGCGCCGGCTCGAGCGTCCGCCCGAGCTTTGCTCGACGACCAAGAAGCGCGCGGGGCTGCGCAGCGTCGTAGCGGCGCTCGAGTACCAGCGGTGGGAGGAGGAGGGCTTCGACAAGATTGTGGTGGCGACGCATCACCGGTGGATCGTCGACGGCATCTCGCGCAACATTTGGGAGTGGCGGCACAACGACTGGCGGTTGACTCACGACAGTCCGTTGGGCATGCCCGGCGAGAGCGTGCCGGACCGCGACCTGTGGGAGCTGCTCGAGGCGGCCGTCGACAAGTACGAAGACATCGACTGCACCGTGCGCTTCTGGTACGTGCCACGGACCGAGAATATGCAGGCCTTCCACCTGGCTGAGCAGGGTGCGATGAAGGATAATCAGCAGCTCAGCACGGTGCGGTGGACCAAGCCCAAGAAGAAGAAGGCGGCGGGCCGAGGGCGTTCTGTATGATAATACCGTGACGAATGGGATTCCCAGTCGTTTGTTTGGTTTGGTTGTTGTTTCCAGGGGTCAACGTAGCAGGTATGGAGTGGTGCTCGACGTGTCAAAGCTAGGGATGTCAGGCTACGGCGTGCCTTGCGAAGCCGGCGAGGCGGTAGCATTCCGTCATCCTCCTCTCTAGCGCACCGACGACCCTCCACGACGCGCCATCACTCGCGATCTGCGGCGCCAACGCAGCCAGACCCGCCAGCAGCAGTGCGGTGGTGCCACCGACGGCCGACCACGCCGCGCCGCCCAAGCTGCGAGGTGCGCGTGTGCGGCGCCTCGCAACAATTTTTGCGGTGCCGGTGGTGGCGTGTGCTACGATGGCGACGACGAGGGCGGTGTAGAGCGCGGTCGAGGCGTAGGGGAACGAGGCGAGGCCAAAAGAGACGTAGCTGTAGTCGAGCTCCGACGGCGAGAGGGCGTGGATGGCGGGTCGCGAGAGCGAGGGCAGGAGGCGGTTGAGTAGCACGTGGTGGCCTACGAGAGGGAGGAGGAGGTAGCCGCTGGCGGCGTGCAGTGATGGACGCGGTGAGGGTGCGGGCGGAGTGTCGATGTCGGCGGAGGTGGTGTAGAGGATTACGAAGCGCTTGAGGAGCGAGGCGATGGCATGTACACCTAGGGAGGCGTAGAGGATCGGCTCTGTTATTGTCGATTGGTAGTAGACTCGGCCTAGCAGCTGCAGTTGCCCCGTCCTCGTCAGCTTGGGCCCGTGTCTCGGCTCGTCTTCATCCCCAACAAGGCACAGCAGTACGAAGATGAGGTGGAGGAGAAGGGGAGGGAAGAGCAGAATCTCACCATGATACGACTTGCGGTTTCCACCGCCTCCTCGATCCCCAGACGGCCCGTGAGCGGGAAGAGGACGTTACACACACCCACCGCGAGGGGAGGAGCGAGGTGGACGCACAAGAACGACCCGACCGCCACCGCCGAGATGTGCGAGGCGGCGGTGAGCGAACCGAGCAGGCGCGACCGCACCGTCGCCCGCACGTAGATCCGGCAGCGCCATCCCGCGCCATCACCGTCGCTCGTCGTGCATGGCCGGCTCGACGACATGTCTTTTTCCGTTATGGCCGTAGCGGGACGTGGCAGACGTGGTGGGTGGTAGTTGGGCGACAAAGAAGGTGTCCTCCCTGCAACGACGCAGAAAGGGTCGGCACCGGGATTCTCCACAATCCAAATATCCGCACATTCAAATTGGCGAATCGGCATTTAACCTTTACAACGTGTATGCAAGGGCTATTTTAGTCGGATTTTTCGCGGCTTTTTGTTTGGGATTTTCCAACCAGACACAACTCGAGCCAAGCCGATTTCTCACGAGTAACCACGCCCACCGCATCACCGACACCTCTGCAACGCAGCGAACGGTGGGCTTTGTTCACACATACATCGCTGTCCCAGAGCATCGCCAATCCAGCGAAACGATCATATGACCGTGCACTCTTCGCCCGGGTTCCGATCCAGCGCGGATGAGGAGTACCGCACCGTCGCTTCCATGTGCAGTCCGCGGTCCGCGGCACCCCACAGCCCCGCGCGAGCAGCAATTCCACATACACTGGAAAGGAGACAAAAGAGAAGCGGCAGAGCGAGTGATTCGGTGGTGATTTCTCGGTCAAATTCTTACTGCTGCCTATGCGGATTACGAGCTTTTTCATGCCGATGCATACTGGAGCGCAGTCGGGGAGCCAACAGAGCCCCAAAGGGGTCAGCCACTGACTGATACACCAAAGTTGGACGATGCGGGGGCGGTGAGCCCAACCCACCTTCTTGGTGTGCTCTTGCGCTGTCTTGATGAACTTGGGCTTGTCATTGTTGTACACTTCGGCTGAAAGCGGCCAACACGGCCAATCAGAGGGAGCAGTCGGCGTCAGCCTTCTACCTCACTACCGCCCGGCAGGCTCGGGCAAGGCAAACGTGCGACTCACCGATCGAGGCCACCAGGGCGTCGTCTGGGTTGGGCTCTTCCAGGAGCTGCCGAACGGAGAGGAGGACTGCGAGCGGAGATACAAAGGGTACCGTCAGACTTCTTTGTCTTTTCTGCTCTGCTACGTTCGTGGCCCCGAGCAGGTTGGGTGCATACTCACTAGTCGCCGCCTTGGTCGAGGGCTTCCACGCCTCTGATTTGAGGATGCCGACGCAAAGGTCTAGGCGGGACGGTGGAGAGATGCAAAAGGAGCAAGGTAGACTACGCGTCAGCCGTAGAGCATGATGAGGTGACGATCCGCACCAGGCTGCATGCATAGATAATCACTTCCGCCCTCGTCGACGTTGGGGTGGTAGATCCTGGTAGCGAAGCGGACCTTGGGGCCTTTGAAGGGATATTCGATGGGAAAGTCGACGTCTACGAGAAAGGTGCCGCCGGCGTAGGGGCTGTCGGCCGGTCCCTCGATCTTTGCCGTCCACTTGTAGATGTTATCCCTGCGTGTCGGTGTCAAGGCCAGGGCAACACGATCAGCCAGTACCTCTGGGAGGAGACGGAGGGAGAAGGGGGGATGGATCTGCGACCTACTCCTTCGGCTCGATGGCTGTCAAAATGGGCAGAAGAGTGCGTCGAGGAGCGGTGGGACGTCAGCGAAAAGCGGGCAGGCTCGTCAGCGGGCTACAAACGCCTGCCAACCTTGCCGGGCGGCGTACCGAGCGGGAGCGTGGAGATGCAGGAGGCGGCGGCGGAGACTCACCGATGCCCTGGAGGGGCTCACTGTTCAGCTCGGCGAGTTCCTGGGTAGTGTAGCAGAGCGAAAGTCGAAAGCGGTGCGGATCACCGCGTGAGCCAGAGAGAAAGAGAGAGAGAGAGCGGAAGAGTGGGAGTGGAGATCGGTGGTCGAGTTAAGCCGCACCTTGGTGATCCTCTTGGAGCTGGCCATGCTGGGTGTCTTGTGTGCGTTTTGGTGGTCAGAGACGGACGGTGGGGGGACCAGTTGGCAGTTGGTAGCGTAGTAGCGAAGCAAGGCGAGGCGCCGGTTGGGTTTCGAGGACGGGTGGGATCGAGCAGTGGAAAAAAGCCGTGTTGTTCGGATGGGTGTGGGATAGAAGCGGCAGCCCGACTTGCCGTAATTTTTCTGGTTTGGGGGTTTTCTTGTGCTTGGCTCCTTGTCCCGCTCTGAAGGCACGGACGGTGAAATCCACCGACGCACGCGCAACAGGCCCCGCTTGGCTTGGCTTGCACTGGCCGACGCTGCCGCTGCCGCTCCATGTGCGCGCTGCTGCGCTGCAAGCGTCGAGCGAGGGATTAGATTTGGCACCCTGTCGGCATGGCTTGTTTTAGCCAAGGACGTTGGGAGCAGTCGAGTAAGAGTTAAGAGTCTTAGTCTTTCCGCCGCCCGATTCGATCACCCCTGATGCAGCTGTGCAGCGAGCGCCACCTTGGCTGGCTTGCCTTGACACTAACCATCTTTTTTTGGCCAACCTCCACATGCATGCACGCACGCGAGCTTGGGGTGGAGGCCTGGCTGGAGCGTGCATGGCCCGGGACAGACTTAAGTGCGAGAGTATTCAGTCTGGCTGGCAATAGGCGGACAACACCACCACGGTGCGCCTAATTGGGCCCATTTAACGTGCGTAGTTGCGCCCTGCTCGAACAAGAGAGCCGTCTCGACTGGCCTGTGCTTTTGACATCCGACGTTTTGAACCCTAACCCTAATCCCAATGCCTAGGCCTGGGCCTTGCGCCAAGCCCCGCGCCTGCCTGTCAATCCAGCGGCACCGGTAGGCGTGCAGCCAAAGTGACTTCATCTCCGCTTCTTTCCCCTCGCGCTCTCTCTCCGTCTCTCTAGGCGAGCGCGACGCAACGTGGAGCTGCTATATCGGGCGATGAGTCCCTCACCAAGACGTGCCCGTGTATTCCGTATCCAGACGGGGGCAGAGGCAGGCGGCAATCTGTCCATCGTCTGCCACCCTCCGTCCCCATTCCTCTCATCCTTATCGTCCAGGCGTTTAAGCAGCAGCCCGCGCCGCTTGCCCCCCGCGCCTTTTGCTCTTCCCGCCCACCTCCATTCTCTTGCCCCACCGACCGTCTTGCTTCTGCCCGTCCTTGTTCGCCTTCTTCCCTCCCAGCACGCGCGCAAACATGACCGCCGCTCCCAGCTCCGCCGCGCCACAGGGCGTCGAGATCCTCACCATCTCCAACGTTCGCGCCACACAATACTACGATGGCGAGGAGGTCACCCTCGGCTTCGGCCCGCTCTGCGCTCTCTTGGTCTCCATCGACCTCCAAGATGCCAACAGCGCTAGCAACACCCCGACCGACAAGGAAAAGCAATACCAGCAGCAGCACAGCTTCGCCACCGACCTCTGGCTCGTGCTCGCCGTCGGCGACAACTTTTCGCTCCCCATTCCCGCCTTTCAGTCGATCAAGCCTATCCGTAACGGCGACGCCACAAGCTACGTCATGGCCTCGGACGACGTAGAAGGCGCCTCCATCCGCATCGCACTGCCCCCGCGCACCGACAAGGCCGAGTCCCGCCGCCTAGAGGAGATCCTCTCCCAGTACGCCGCCTATCAGGACGACGATCCCACCGACAAAGGCGCTATCGAGCTCATGGACGAGCAGGGTCATGTCCTCGGCGTGGTGCAGGGCCAGTTCGAGCTGGAGGAGGACGGTCAGCTCTCTGAGTCGGGACACGAAAAGGATCCCGTCCTGATCGACCTCGCGCCCGAACCCAAGGCGACCAAGGACATACACCAGACGATGCACGTCGGCGTCGCTCCCCAGCCGCAGGTCTACGAAAAGGGGGATTGGCTCCTCCAGGGTGCCGACTTTGTCTCGCGAAACCTCATCCGCGGCTCCGAGTTTATCGGGACCAAGATCAATAGTGCGGCCGACAACTACAGTACGTATACTGACCTCCCACCTGCGAGCGAGCTCCCTTTTGACAGCTGTGTGGCCTGCGGCTGACCTTTTGAACCATCGTCGACCACTATAATTCACAGCTTTGAAACATCCGTCGGCCACCTCCAGTGCCCCTCCCTATTCCGGACCGATCGAAAAGGGCCCCAATAGCAACGCCCAGCCTGCGGGCCGAGAGGCCGTCAAGCTGCCCGGCGCCGCCCAGTCCGGTGCCTCGACGCTGTACCAGTTATCGGGCCACGCCGTCCAGATCTCTTCCAAGACGGTGGGCACCATCTTCCAGATGGCGTCCAACGTGGGCGACAAGATTGGCAAAAAGACGGGCATCCAGCGTCAGGTGCGGCCTGACGGTAGCCTGGGGCCCGCACCCAAGGGGATCCGGGGCTTCGTCAACCGCTCCCTCATCGCCACCAACACGGTGCTCGATGGCATCGATACGAGCACCCAGACGCTGCTCATGTCGAGCGGCGAAGCCGCCTCTAAGATTGTCGGACACCGCTACGGCGAAGACGCTCGCAACCTTAGCGAGACCGTCATCCGCACCGGCAGGAATGTGTTCCTGGTCTACAAGGACGTCCGGGGCGTCAGAAGGCAGGCGCTACTCAAGGCCGCGGGCGGCCGCGCGCTAAAGGCCAAGCTGGAGGACGGCAGCGAAGTGACTATCAACATCGACGACCAAGGTCGCGCCTCGACCCAGGGCGGCGCCCCTACCCCACCAAGGACCAAGTCCGCCGCTTCATCCTCGGAAAAGGCCGGATGGTAGAAGGGCATCTGCGCCGGTCGTTTCGCATTCGATACCTGTACATATCCCACCTCTCTTCTTCATCGTCACTCTCGGTCATGCATTGCCCCCTGCCTAATCCTGTATCAAAGATGCCGAGCCAATCGAACGCCGTCTTGATCCATCGGTTCAGCGCCAATAAGCGGCAGCGGCGCGGTGTGATGGAGCACTGTACCGCTTCGGCCAGACCGTCGTCGTGGAGATTAGCAGGGAGTGATGGGACGAGGCGGGCCGAAACCGACGTGCAGCTCTTGACGCCTCATGCCAGGGCAGGGTTGGGCCAGCATCGCCACACGTGCAGAGTTGGGCATGGGTCAGGTTTGGGCGGGTTGGGTTTGGTTGGGTCAACCCTGGAAACTATTTATTCTTTTCACTTCAAATTTACAGAGGCTTTCAATTCAACATTACAGATTTCTCAAAAATTGAAAATTATTAGTAGTGCACATATTCAAAGTCAGAAACAAGTCTCACGAAGGGGAAGGATGGCTCTGAAGCTGGCAAATAAATCCTGATATGCATGACAGACTGAGTGATATCTTTCTAATGCTGTGTGCCTAGCCGGGTTGTCCTGGGTTGACAAAGTTTCCTGAACCCAACCCTGAAAGGGAAATTCGAATCCAATCTCGACCCAACCAGTGACTGGGTTGGACGGGTTGGTGCTCGCGCGTCCAGCCCTCCGCGAAGCGCGTCGCCGAACCGACTGACCTGCGGGGGAGCCATGAGGCGAGCGTCTTTTCTAGTCGCGTCGCGCAAAGCATGGAGCGTGGCTTTAGCTACCACTTTCGACTTTTTTATTTTATTGATTTTATTTTATTTTATTTTGTTTTATTTTTGATTTCCCTTTCATTCCCCCCACAGAAACCGCTAGAGAGGGTGTGAGCGAATTAGCCTGTAATTCTATGTGGCCGTCTGGCTGCTTTGCCCACGGCATGGGCATGGGCTTTGGCTTGGCCCAACTAACTACACGTCGCCTACGCGCGCAACTACAAAGTCAACTGCAGGCGGGGTGGCCAGAAAGGCAGGCACCTCAGCACGCTACTTGTGGCAACTGGCGGCGTGGCCGAGTGGAGCCGCCGAGGTGGCCACCGCGACGAACTCTCTCAGCGTAAAACGCGTCGCTCCCTCTGCCAGCTGCCTTTGGGACCCTGCGCCCGACTGGCTCCTTCCGATCCAACCGTGCCCCTACCGCGTTCCTCCACCATTATTGCCATCGCCCAACGCTCATCGCCCTGCTATCCCCAATCTCATCGCCACCGCCACCGCTACCGCCGCCGCTGCGCCCAACTTAGACGCGATTGCCATCTATTCACGCTTCACGCTTCCCCACTCCATCCGACTGCGCCTCAATTTTCAACCAATCGCGGCGAGCCAGGGGCGGCGCAGACGTCACGCACCTTTGACGCCTCCGTGCCGACACGCGCTGCTTTCGATATGGTCGCGGACGACGCCTCCTCCGGCAGCGCTAGCAGACCGACAGAGACGTCAGCGTCGACGCCACCGTCCGCATCCGTGTCGGCACCAGCACCCCACTTCGACTTTAACAGCGATGGCTCCCTGACTGACCTTTCAGACGAGGAGGATGCGCCGCCAGCGGTGCAAGAGGGAGAGGACGACGAAGAGGACGACGAGCCAGACATCGAGGAGCCTAGCAGCGACGACGAGGACGGCGACGACGACTACGGCGGCGGCTCGCGCCGCAAAAAGGCCAAAAAGACGCCTGCAAAGGCCAAGCGCGCACAGGTCTCTGCAAAGAAGCCAGCCCGCGCCGCACCCAAGACGCCCCAGGTAAAACGGTCCAAGGCCGCCTCGTCCTCCAAGGCGGCCGGAGCCAGCGTCCCCAAGACGAGGTCCGTGGGGCGCACCAGAGCGACCTCGACCAAGTCGAGAGGCGCCGGGACCAAAGATGAGCTGCCCATCAATGACGACAACGAGATCTTCAACACCGTGAAGGACTCCAACAGCGCCCTCCAATCGACCGCCGAGGACTGGGTCTTTAGCTTCCAAAAGGACCAGGGCAAGGCGCTGGCGAAGCTCATCAACTTTGTCATCCGCACTTGCGGCTGCAACGGCAGCGTCGACGAAAACCAGGTGGTCGATATCGACAATATCGTCGACACGCTCGAGGAGCTGCAAGAGGCCTTCAAGCGCCAGACGCTGCCCTCGTACCCCATCGTCTCTAAGAGCAAGTCCTTCAAATCCTTCCGTCGCTCCCTCGGCGAATTCCTCCGGCGCCTGATTCTCTCCGCCTACGAGGCCGAGATTCTCACGGTGGACGGCTTCATGGAAGCCTTCCAGGCCTGGGTTTCGGCCATGTCGTCCTCATCGCTGCGTTACTTCCGCCATACCGCTACCGTGGTGGCTCTCTGGACCATCACGGCTATCAACGAGGTGAACGCTTTGGCCACCAAGGACCTCGCGACGGCGACTAAGCAGCGCGATGCCGAACGGAAAAAGGCGCGCGGCGACAAGAGCCGGCTCAAGGAGCTCGAGACCAAGGTCGAGGAGGCTAAGAGGCTCAAGAAGAAGCTGGATGACTATGTCGACGAATTCATGAACAGCGTCTTTGTTCACCGCTACCGCGACTATGACGCGGGCATCCGTACCGAGTGCGTCGAGGAGTTGGGTTCGTGGATGAGGAAGCATCCGGCGCAGTACCTCCAGGGCACCTACTTCCGCTACGTCGGCTGGGTGCTTTCGGATGCCGACGCCGGCGTCAGGATGGCGGCGATCCGCGCCATGACGGGCCTATATACGCGGGATCAGTTCGTCGGCTCGATCCGCCACTTCACCGAGATGTTCAAGGGCCGCCTCGTCCAAATGGCCACAGGCGACGTCGACCTATCCGTTAGGATAGCCACAATCTCGGTGCTGGTGCTGATCGACCGGCACGACTTGCTCGACGAGGAGCAGCGCGATTCGCTCGCCACGCATATCTTCGATGTGGAGCCCAAGGTACGGACGGCCGTGGCGAGCTTCGTCGCCAGCATCCTCGAAGACGAGGTGCGCGAACGCTCCGAGGCGCTTGGAGGTCGATCCGCGGCCGCCAAGAAGCCTGCGAATCGGCAGGATGAGTCGTCAGCCGAGGTCGCCAAGCTCCGTCTCAAGTGCTTGGCATCGTTGTTGGTCAAGTATGGCCATCGCCTTGATACGGCCGATCCTTCAACCGGCGACTTGGACGCAGACGAGGGTGACCCCACGAGCGCCTCGATCCAGAAGCAGGCCGAAGACCTCAAGACGATGATCGACGGGGCCAAAGAGGGCCGCGTCGGCATGGCCATCGAGGCTCTGTGGGACGCTGTCGAGGAAATTCAAGAGTGGCAGCCATTGATCGATCTGTTGCTGCTCGACCACTCCCACCGAGGCGAACAGGGCAGCGCCAACGGAAGCGGTGGCAGCACGAGCGCAAAGGGGGGCGACCAGAACCTCGCGCCAGAGAGCTACCGGCTGGACGCAGAGGAGGAGGCTGTGCTAGTCGAAGCTCTGGTCAGCATCCTCCGCAAGACTTACGAGCACGCTGCCCTCATCAAGGACGACGACGACACATCGAAGAGGGACATGACCCGGGCCATGATGCCGGCGCTGCCCAAGCTACTGGCCAAGTACCGCACGGATGCGCCGCGCATTTCGGACCTGCTCGTCATCCCGGAGGTGCTCGACCTGGAAATGTACACCGAGATGCGTGAGACCAACGCCTACGAGGCGCTTTGGGATGACGTCTCGGCGCAGATCCAGCGGCATGTCGAGCCGTTGCTGCTTAAGCACGCCGTCCAGGCGATCCGCAAGATGATGGCGACCACATCTCTCTCCAACACCAACTCCACCAAGCTCGTCGCGCTCCAAGAGTCGCTGCTATCGGCGCTGCAGGAGACGGCCCAGAACCGCGACGTCGAGACGGCCGTCTTTACCGAAGACGAAGTGCACCTGCTGGGCGCCAACATCCTGCGGATGCACATGCTCAGCCAAGTCTGCGACATGACTGAGGTGCTTGAGGACGACGAGCGGGGCCAGTCGACCAGCGGCTGGGAGATTATCCTTGGTTTGGCCGGCCGCGGCCGGCTCGGGTATAGGGAGGAAGAGAAAATGGTGCAGGGCACCATCCAGGTGCTGACGCTGCACATCATGTGGAAGACGCGGCTGAGCATGTCGTACGACGCCGCCCATCAAGGGCCCGCCATCGATGCTCTCGCCTCGAAGCGCAGCATCATCCTCGACCTGCTCAACGAATACGTGGCGGGCACCCATTCCAACGTCTGCGCCGGGGTCCAGCGAGTGGTGAGTATGATGGGTACCTCCTTTTCACCCACAAACGACGGTTGAGCTCGAGCTTCGACCGTGCGCTGATTAATGAGCGCGCCGGCTAACGACCGTCTTCTGCACCGATACGACATCGACAGGCATTTGAGAGGCTGCTCATGATACACATGATGTACGCCGCGCTCCCCGTCGGCCACGAGGACGGCGCGGCGGCCGACACGGCTTCGGAAGCGCCGGCGGCGCACGGCTCTGCCCGACTTCCGGCTGCTCTGCGGCTCGTCTGCACCGACGAGACGCAATACAGGTGCGCCGGCTTCATCCAAGCCGAGATCGAACGGTATATCGAACACACGGGCGTGCGAGAAAAGGAGACGCGCTCCAAAGCGGCGCAAAATGAGGATGCCATTGAGAGTGACGAGGAGAACGGTGCCAAGCCCAACAGCGACGACGAAGACGACCATGACGAAGACGATCCCGAACGGACGCCTCGTGCCTCGAAAGCTCCGGCAAGGGGCAGCCGTGTCGGCAGCCGAAAGGCGTCCAAGGCCGCCAAGACCTGGAGCAAAGATACCAACGTCGAGCGGCCATCGCGTTCCCTGCTCGAGGCCGAACACGCCTTCTGCTCGACGATCAGCACCTTTGTCTCGGCGATCCGCGTCGGCGTCGTCGATGCCAAGCACTCGACCAGTGTCTTGGTGCAGTACGGAAGGCTTGGCGCCATCTACGATTCGTGCTGCAAGGTCCTGATCGAAGTGCTCAAGGAGGAGGCCATCTTTGTCGGCTACAGCCGGGCCGTTGTCATCGAAAACACGCTTTGGGATGCTCTGAAAGAGGTAGGTCGAGCACGATCGCAGCCGTTGGGCTGTGATTGAAGGCGGCGTAGCACGACGCAGAAGAGTCTTGTCGTTTCCATTCCGCTGACCCTGCCCGCACCCAACATCTATTGCTACTGCACATGGCCCCGCAGTCGTTCGAGATTTACCTCGACGACGGCGAAGAGGCATCCGAGGCCAGGTTCGTGTCGCTGTCCCGCCAGGCCGCCAACGCATTGGTGGTGCGCGGAGGGGGATTCACCGCGATCAAGGCGATCGATCCGCGCTGCCTGATCTCGCTCCACAACCGCGCAAGCGAATACGTCGCACAGCGGGTAGCCGCAGCCGAGCGGAGCGGCAACAAGGGTCTGCGGAGCAGGATGCCGATGATGTACAAGGGCATGGCCCACCTCCTCATGAACGCCTCGCCTACCGACGCTGTCAAGATGTGAGTCGCCCCTCGTGCCGTGCCGCCGTCTGTTCTGCTCTTCCGCGTTGCCGCCGACTTGCGGCTCGTCTCGACTTTCCCCGCTGACCCAACTGTTCCTCGTTGTCCCGATCTCCCTCCGCATCGGCACGCAGCAAATCTGCCATGGACCGTGCATATCGAGCGGCCAACGTCGAGGTCCCGCCATCCGCCAAAGCATGGGAGCCGCAGAGGTCGTACGAGCGTCGACTGCTCAAGATCGCCGCAAAGAGCAACATGTTTGCGAAAGCGAATGGTAGGTCAACTCACAGAGCGTCCCAGTCTTAGTGCGCCGGGCACCCGTCCGAGGCGCGGCGATGGCCGCCGCCTCCCTCGAGGTGCACCAGTCTGAACCCCCCCTCCCCCTCTTTTTCGCTCCATGTATCGTGGTCTCTATCCATCAGGCGACCAACGCCAGGTGCCTCAGACGCCCGGCGGCGCTACGGCCTCTGTTCACGGCGACATCGATAGCGGAAGCGACCTCACTGACGTCGAGGTCGAGGACGAGGACATGGACCGGGGCATGGCAGACCGCGGTTCGCCCGTGCCTCTGCAGGGCAGCAAACGGCCGCGAGAAGCCTCGACCGCCAACGGGCACGGCGAAGATGAGGGCGAAAACGGCGATCGTGTCGAAAACGGAGACGGCAGCGGCGTCGAGGGCGACGGCGATGGAGAAATTGCGGCTCTGTCGGACGATGCAGCCTCGACCTCCTCGCTGGGCCGCGTCGCGGGTCGTGTCAAACGACGCAAGGTGAGTAAGGTGACGCCACACTGGCACTAGGGCAGAGAGTGTGTATGCATTGCTGCCAAACACGAAACGTAAGACGTGAGGGCTGACTTCCCATGGCGTCCGCTCGCTCATGTCGTTTGGTCCACGTTTGTGGTGTCCAGATCTAGCGCTATCGCCGAGCGTGCTAGAGGTATTCGCGACTCGCGGCAGCTGGGTGCTGGCGGTACCGTTGCGGCTCGCGGTCGATCGTCTTGCAGGTAGCCTCTCTAGGTGGTACTATACTGGAACTCCGCGGCGTATGCTGCTCGTCCGCGTGATACTTGCATCGGTGTCTGCGCCCCTTCTCTTTCTGTTCCTTGCCCTTCCTGTCCTCATTTTATCTCTGTCGCCTCCTTCGCCCTACTATGCAACCAAGGATACCACCAGGGCCTGTGATTGGAGCTGTCCGAGACCTTAGGCACTCGAAGCCAGGGGATGAAAAGAAAAAAGTGGTATTGGGCGTCTAGTTTGCTCTCGTGCCTGCATGCTTCCCTTCCCAGCTTAAGTCGCGGATCATGTACCAAGATGCGCTGTGCTGCAAGGTTGGGTCGGACAGTGTCTGGTCAACATGATGGGCCGGCTGTTGCCTGTTCTAGACGACGACGATGACAACGAGGGTTGGCAGCCGCGTCGGACGGCTGGAGCCTGCAAGGCGCCAACAATGGGGGGAGAGGGCTGATCCAGAGAAAGCCTTGGCAGGGGGATCCTCGCGGCAGCGGCTGCCCCGGGAATGATGCGGCCAGTCGACGACGGCGCCATGGCTCCGATTGAGCCTCCAAACGCACCACTTGCCGCTGCTGCTGCTTGGAGCGGAACAAACACAGCCACGAGCCATTGGAGAGGGGTGTCCACCTGCTCACATGATCTGCGTCCGAACACCTCCTTCGGAATCCAAGAGGGGTGTGGGGGACAGAGACAGGGGGATAGGGGGACTGTGGGACTGTGGGACTGTGGGTGACGAGTTCCGCTCCCTCTTCCCCCACCCAGTTGTTGTCGGTTACAGCAACAAGGGTACAGACACGCCAATAAACGTTGCTGCGCAGCCACCCGGCCGAGCTCGAGCGCAACCGCCGGGAGAGAGAAAGAGAGAGGGAGAGAGGAGAGAGAGAGCGGATACCATGGTCTGCATAACGCCGCTGTAGCGATGCCGGAGTTGACGTGCTGTGGTGGGCGGTGGGAGCAAGTTGCCACCAAACTCACGTTTGTAACGAGGTGCGCGGTCCTAACCCGCCCAAGCCACCGTCTGCCAGCTTGGCGGGTTGGCTGCTCGCCTTCGGTGTACCGGGCCCTTCCGCGTCGCTAAAGCATCTCGGTGGACAGTTGCAGCATGTACAGTATCAGCTGAGGATGCACCCCATCGCCGATTAATTCGTCGTTCAACTCTTCTTGATTTGGTTTTTCCCTCCCTTTCACTTTTTATTTTATTTTATTTTTTTCCCCAAAATGGCGAAGGGTCAAGCGGAGAAAAAAAAATCAATCCAAGCCGCACAGTGATTGCTCGTCTTGCTGTGGCCACTCGGCTGTAATCAGATGCTGCTGTCCAGCAGACAAAGGGGCGGCCCCTTCCCACCGGTGGGAGCTTTCCTATTATTTGTATTCGTAATTTCCCCCCTCCATTCAAAAGAACAATTAAGAATCAAAGGCCTTATTGTGATCTTTTTGCTGATCTCTTCTGGTCCACTCGACCTGCAACACTAGCTTGGCCGCTCGCCTGTCTTCTCCAACTTCCCGCTGTAGTGACAGGGACACAAAAGAAGCAAGCAGCGGCCTGCTCTTGTGTCCACTTCTCTACTCCTTCTCCTCCTTCCTCTCCCAACCGCATCAGCGAGGTACTGCAGTCTTGCCTTCCCTTTACCTGTCGGGGGCAACAAGCACCTCTCGCCCGCCTGCGGATACAGATGTGTGTGGGAAATTTGAATTCGCCGTGCATAACCACTATTAATCGGCCAAGATGAGCCCTGCAAGCGATTTTGTAACATAATTCAACCTTCATCTCATCTACTCATCTCAGTCCGCCTATGCTTCTCATCTGGTCGGCGACGGCTTCTGTGTTGGCAACAAAAGCGAGCTAAGCCTCCTTCCGTACGCCGAACCGTAGCGCGTTCGGCCGTGCGTCGAGATCGCGCCCGCTACGACTCTAGTCGCCGCTCCACAGGCCGCTTTGGGCGCTGCACTTGGTCCGTGGTCGTGCAGAGACGCACGTTGGCCCGAGCTAAGACAAACTAAGCTGTTGTCCGCACTCTGAACTAGCTGCTGCGCTTGGGCACTGAGGCTGCATGCGATTAACAATGACGGGAAAGGGGAGGGGTGGGTAGAAGTTCCAAGTCTGGAAGTGCTCGGCGCGCGGATACCCGACGGAATGGCAAGAGACAGGCTAAGGCTCGTCTGGCTTTGGCTGCACATAGCTTTCGAAAGCAATCGTAGTTTGCAAGCAGGAACAAGAGTGCTCACGAGGCGCGAAATGGGCTAGGGCCTTCTTGCTCGCCTCTTCTGAAACGGGTCTGCAGCCCTATCCGACCACGGCCACCAACCTAACTCGGTCGAAGCCCAGCACCACTTTAATCCCAGGTGGCCGGCACCCAGCCGACCCCGACAAGCACCGCAACACCGACAAAATAGCCTGGCCTCGGCCTACTCCGCCTCGTAACCCCCTGGCCCCACTAAAATGCCTACCACTGTAAGCAAGCAAATCACTGTATCACCACCAACGCAAGACAATTGCGATCCAGTCGCGATCGCCAGAATCCATACGGCGCGAAGCCGCCTGTATGGAACCGCAGTTGAAGCGTCGCTCAGGCGTCTTGGATCGGTCGCTACATGGCTCGCGGCAGCGTTTGCGACGGCGAAGCTGGATGCGAGAATCATCCACCAGGCAGGCCAAGCGACCCTCACAGTCTGGACAGAGAGAACGAGAGGCGCGAACTTTTTTGATTTGATTCGATTTTGTCTTGATTCTTATTTATTTCTCATTCTTTTTTCCACCCGAATTTTTTATCGTTCGATTAACATCCCATCACTATTGGTGATTCATGGTTGGGGATGCGTTTGAAAGTCGAGAGCATACAGGGGACAGTTGAGTTTTGCGTTGGCCACCAGCGGCGGGCGTGGGCGCGTTAGCCAAAAAAAAACACAGGCCGAGCTCAGCCTCAGTTGGCTCTCGGCGTTGCGTAGGCCGTGGCGGCCAAGCCAAGCGACCCTGAAGCAGCCGGGTTGCATGCGATGCGTTTACGCTCGCGGGCCAGCTGAGGAAGCGCCTCTTGGTTTGGGTCACCGTTGATGGCACTACTTTCCCCTCCTATGCCGTGCTATTCTTAATCCTTATTCACAATTGCCGCTGTGCTGAATTTCGCTTTGCGCCACACCGCGCGGCTCTCTGGCAGCCCTCTCACGCACACGTACTGCCACTCTGACTCTACCCCGACAGAAAGCGGCCAAGAAGCAGCGAGGCCACCGCCGCCTTGTCGCACGCCCTTCCACACCCTCCTGCGCCCTTCCGCACACCGCACTCGCCGAACACCCGCTTCCGATCGGCTTTTCCCATTCCGCCACCCCGCCACTGCCCGTCGGCCCCTGTCGACGTTGCTCGCCTCAGCGCACACCGCCCTCCCCGCACGTTGCCGCTGCCACTGCCATCGCCGGCATCATCACCACCATCACCACCATCGCCACCATCGCCACCATCACCACCATCGCCACCATCGCCACCATCGCCACCATCGCCACCATCGCCACCATCACCACCATCATCGTCGTCGTCGTCGTCATCGTCACCATCGCTACCATCTACTCACCCTACCGCTCATCGCCATCTCCTTCGGCAAAAGCTCGTCTCGCGTCCTCTGCACCCAGCAGACTAGCGTTCCGGCCTGTCCTTCTCTCCCTCAGCACAGCCATCCTCGAGGCTTCCCCATTCTCGGGATCGTCTCAGCTCCGTGCCGTCTTGGACTGACATCGCCAGTCCAGCCCACCTACCTTTCCCTCCCCTGCCCGTCCTGACTCGATTCGCTTCCACGACAGCAAGGAATCCATTGCCCGCCAGTGTGCAATGTGACGTCGGCGCGTCCGTCTCCGTCTCTGTCTCTGTCTCTCTGTC